>CM048918.1:32461111-32736111 GCA_026686955.1 Epinephelus cyanopodus
AAAACTCGAGCAGTCTCATGGTAAAGACAATCTAAGCTCAAAGGTCCATTTACTAATGACTCAAGCTTTTAATCGCCACATATGACCACTTTATATCACCTGAATGTCTGAGAGTTCACATTAAAGTCATGCCATGACATTGCTGAATGAAGATACAGCTAAAAGCTCAGACTCATTAGTAAGTGGGCCTTTCAGCAAAGATTATCTTCCCCACATATTGTTCCCAAAGGTCAAGAAAGATCATGCATGCACACAGCGGTAGTCTTATTTGTAGACAATGACCATGCTGTGTTGGTTGTATTCTGATTTGTAAAACACAACAGACGTGCAAAACTGCAGTTTATATGTGTATGCGTGTGCAAGCGAGTGTATTCTAAGGACTTAAATGGACAAGTACACTTGTTTTAATACAAAGTTTAATTTCTGTGTTGAGAAATAGTGCATTTCTTTGTGTTTAAATAATTATGTTCTTTGTTTTTTCTCCATGATTGTTGTTATTCAACACTCAGTCTGACCTTGTCACATCCACGTCGACATATGACGTGCAAGATACCCTGGGATACATTGGTGGCTGACGCTCTGGGACGCTGTGTCAACATGAAACAGCCTGTTTTATGCATTGTGCATTTTCAAAATACACTTCCGTTTTCACAGGAAATGTATTGTTTGCATTGAGTCTCTGTCAAAATAAACAGACTACACTGGTACAAAACTTTGACTGGATGTTTTTTTTACCCTTCAACAACAAATGCACATGGTTACATTTAGCCAACACACGCATGTGGTTGGGTTTAGGAAAAAAGAACAGGGTTTGGCTTTCTAATCGTACAGGAAGCAAACCCAGGCCTCCTGGGTGAAAGTCAGTGGTTGTTGGACCCATCCACCACCACTGTCACCCGCCGAACTCGGACTTTTCGCCTCCCTTAACTTACATTGTTGTCCTGCCTACGTTTCAGGCGCTATTACACAATAGCAGCAACCGGCCGCATTTCATGCCAGTGTGAAATGACGGCCTTTTTTTTCTTTAAACCCACTTTAGAGTGAGACCAGGTTGTGTTGTTTGTTTGTGTAACATGTTTATGCAACTATTTTGGCCTGAACTTATAAAAAAAAATCCCAACACAAGAAACTAAACTTAAATAAAGGTCACATATAAAAAGAAAAGAAAGTTCTCTCAACTGTGTGATAAACTCTACCAGTAAGAACTTCATGCACAGAGGGACAGCTGAGAGGAGTGTGGGGTGAGAATGGACTGAGCAAGTATGCATGTTTCTAGTAATCCTAGCTGTGTGTGTGTGTGTGTGTGTGTGTGTGTGTGTGTGTGTGTGTGTGTGTGTGTGTGTGTGTGTGTGTGTGTGCGCAATTGAGACAGAGCGTGTTAGACTTTTCCGTGAGCATTTTAGCCTGTCTGTTTGTATGTTTGCCACTTTCTGACCAAGTCAGGGTAAGCCTGTGATCCCGTGTGTTTTTCTGTCCCCGTGTGTGTATGTGTGTGTGTTTGAAATGTGTGTATTTGTGCGTGCGTGCCTTTGCTTTTCGAGTGATGGCAGCCCAGACTCCCACTGTTCACCCATCTGTCCCCACCAGTCCCAAAGCGAGATCAGAAAGAACATTGCCTCGAGAGGGGTGCATGTGCGTGTGTGCATGTGTGCATGTGTGTGTGAACGTGTGTGTGTGTGTGTGTGAATTTCCTGTGTGTGTATTTTGTATACGAATCTGTGTGTGTTTTGTGTGCATGAGCTTGAGCTCCTGTTCCCAGGGCAGTGGCTGTCAGTGGAATAACTAGGTAGCGCAGTGCCAGTGAGTGCGTGCCAGATTAGAGTACCCCCTACCAGCAGCCCAAATCAACTGCCTCATCAGGACATGTCATACACACACAAGACATGCAACACACACACACACAGTCATGCACACACATCAACAACACTGCTCTGCCAGCCACAGTGTTATCGTGACCTACCGAGTCAAATGTTTTCTCATCTGGGGTGTGTATGTGTCAAAGAGTTTACCAGTTTCGTGCTCCTTCATATTTTCAGAGATTTGGACTGAAGGTCAGTGCTACAAAGTTAGTGGGTTTATTTTCAGCCCCAGACTGTGTACAAAATGTTCTGTGTCACTCTGACTGCTAATGCAAGACTGAGTGCTCGGCTTAAACTCAAGGGTGATTGTAACGTTACTATCGCTGGCCCTTAACTTCAGGACATCCTTCCCCTTCATATCTAATTAAGCGAATAAACTAACATCCCAAAAATAACAGCTTTAAGGCCCTTCTTTGCTTTACTGCCTTTAATTATTTGTGATGTATTATTGCTTGTATTGTTTTACTAGTTCACTGTGTGAGTATCAATGTGTGCAACAATGTGTGCTTCATCTGTTATTTTCTAGAAGCAGAGCCACAGTGGGAAACATCAGTGGTGCCTTCAAAACAAACAGCAAACACAAACAAATGTGGTGTAATTCCTCGTTCAGCCACTAGAGACCATCTCTCAGATCACACACTGGAGCAGTAACACTGGTGTTTACCTTGAAATAATTGTCCAGCATGTCCTGTTCCTTTCAGCATTAGTCAGGGTGTATCTGACACAGATCTATTAAGTGATAACTTATGAGTGTATGACAGTGTAAATGTCATTGTATCTTTATACGTGTGTGTGTGTGTGTGTGTGTGTGTGTGTGTGTTTGTGCTGGCATTTCCTGTCATCATTAGAAGTGACATAAAAGCGTACCCATATCAAAGTGTCATCTGTTCACCCACTGTGTGTGAGCGCGCATGTGTGTGAGTTAAAAGAAGGTTTTGATCTGCACAATGGCAGGACATTCAAAGCTAAAAGCCATTTTACTTTGACCAAAAAAGGAGCACGAACAGAACGTGACACACCGACACCCAAAGGCACACACATTAACACAGTGTATGGGCAGCTTTCTAGAATTAAGCTGAAAACACATTTTGGGCTTGTCAAAGACTGGATAAATATTCTGATGAAAACTTAAGTGGTTCAATGAGATCAGTCAGTGCCTCATCAATTAACCATAATCCTTTACTGCAAATGTTTTGTGTGTGTGTGAGTGTGTGTAGTGTGACACCTGTCTGTATATATTTTGTTTTCAAGTTATCTGGTAACCATGTCAGGGACGCCATAACAATGATTGTGATCATCCAAACAGCGCACAGGCACATGCAGAGTAGGAGCACAAACAATGATATCACATTATGGCTAACTCAAAGGATATGAAAACGCATTTGTCCTCCAGCTTGTCAATTTTAATTCGAATTCAGCAAAGCAACACGACTCTTTGTGTTTCATTTGTATGTGTGGGTTGCTATGCTACTGCTCCAACATGTTATTGTTGATTACCAAATAAACTTTGTCATATTGTGTATGTCTCTGTATGTGTGTGTGTGTGTGTGTGTGTGTGTGTATACGTGTGTGTGTGCTCTTGACACACACTCATTAATATGGTTGTTTTTTGTTTATCTTGTTGTCATGAGCCCCACAGCGAAGTTGAGCCACCAGTAGAGCTGAACAGAGGTCATCTTCTACCAGGGAGAGCTCCTCTTCATTACAACCTAAATACACACAACACAGATGCAGTACTGTGTGTGTGTGTGTGTGTGTGTGTGTGTGTGTGTGTGTGTGTGTGTGTGTGTGTGTGTGTGTTTGTTTGATGTGGTAATGTGAACTTGAAGTTGGATCTGTGCTAATACCTCACATGCTGGCTTTGAGGGCTGTTTGACTCTGTACATAGTAGACTTGGCATATTACCTAAAACTTCTACACACACACACACACACACACAGTCACAGAGGGAGAGTGAGAGAGAGTATGGTGATTTGTGTATTGTTTCTGTGGTTGCCAGTGGAAACCAGGAATTGAAATAAAACCACATGAGTACATAACTAATTTGCCATAAAGCACTTCCTTGTTACAAATGAATGCCTTTCTATTTGTCATCCATCATTTGTCTCTACTTCACTCCCACTCTCCCACCTGCAAGTCGTCTTATCGCTGTTACAATCCAGCCCCAGGTGTGCGTGTGTATTTGTGTGCGTGTGTGTCCTCTCACACATTTTTATGATTCATTTTTCATAATTGCCAAGTGTAATTTTTGTTAATGTGCACAAGAGTGACTACCCCATCCACTGCAGGTGTATACATGTGTGCAGGCGTGTGGACAAACACACACGCTCACACACAGCCAGGAACAGACGCAAACACTCTCCCACCCAGACTCACTGTTTGGATCAAGACTGAGACCAGCCAGCCAAGGAGAAGCAAACAGAGCGTATTAAATTCCCAGACACTTCTCTCAATGCCATAAGCATGCGCACAAGCGACATGATATGTTTCAACCTGTCTTCTGTTAAATGAACTCTGTCTATCCATACCTGTTTATCACTGTCTTCTACCGAGGGGTAGTTGTGATTGACACAGACATTACCCAACTAATGTAAACAGAGACAGAAAGAGAAAACGTATCAAGAGGTGTATTTGGGAGGGTGAGAACTGATGGTATGAAATAAACTAAAGTGTAGTGTTTGGGATTGACAGTATTTTATCAATACCAGATCCAGCTTTGAATCCACTCATCAAAGTCTGAATCCTTTTGAATTCCTTTTTTGAATTTAATTAGATTTAACTTATAAATTTCACGAGTAAGTAAACGCTGTAATCACCTTTTGTTGGCCGAGAAGGCAAAAACTGTTTTGAGTGGCAGCCTAATTAATGTTCACAGCCTGTAGCAACAGCTTGGAAACGAGGTGAACAGCATATGCTATGCAATGTTGATTAAATGCATCTGACACTTTGGAATAACAGGTGTATCCTAGTGTAGCAAGAGCAGCACATCATCAGCGTAACAGCAGCAACTTCAGCCCTGTATTGATTTAATTGAAAGCAAATCTGTTCTATAAAATGTGTGTGAGACAGAATAATGTGTCCGAAATGCATTTAGTGTTGACAGAGTGTTGCTTTACTTAGGAATCTAGGAGTAGTCAGACTCGGACCTTAAGAGACCTCTACAGCTGACCTAAAAGAATAATGTATGCCTTCATCACAAGTAAGTTTGATTACTGAAATGGCCTGGCTCCAGGTTTGGCACAAGGCAGAGTACATGCTTTGGATGAGGGAGAGGGTGATGCATGCAAGAAGACAAAGAAAGAAGAAGATATACTTTATCAATCCCCAAAGGGAAATGAGATAGTCTTTTTCACTGTGTCATATACTCACAGGCCCAAAATAAACACATACCAGAGTTTGGACCCGCCAGTCTGTGTGGCTTCATGAGCGGAAACATAATATATACACAAAATATTTATCCTCCATTGTTGTTGTTGCTTAGCAATTGTACATGTAAGATGTGATATTTTGTCTGTCTTTGGGGTATATGTCCCTCCTCCACCATGTCCAAGACAGGCTGCCATAATTTGATAAATCCCTTCATATTGTCATGAAGGGTGTAAGTCAGTTTTTCCAGAGGGATAGTTCTCCCTACCTCCTTATATCAGTCATCCAGTGCGAGGATGTCCTTAGATATCCAAAATTTGAGAATAGTCCTCCTTGCTATTTGCAAGAGTATCCCAGTTTAGCATTATGTCTGCTCCTTGCATCGTCCACTTTGGCTGCTAGAATACAGTGACGAGGTTATAGCTGAGTGTGGCAGTTTTACCCAAAGTTGAACATTTTTCAACTCTCAGCACTAAGAAAAAAAAGAGAAACACCCAAATGGCAGTGCTTAGTGCCAAATTCAAGCCCAGCAGCTTGTCATGCTGCTGGCATTTGTAGATATGCAGGCGCTCTCATTGCATAGCTTTAAATAAATACACTGGTCTCAGAAAGAAAATGCTTTCATGGACATGGCCCTTCAGTCACTTTTATTTCATTATTTTCATTTTTTTTATAGCGTTTTGTCAATTTTGTTTTGGTTGTCAGAGTTACTATCAATGACTGTAATTCACAATCTGAATGAACAGTAATCTGCTGTTGAGGTATAGATGGGAAATGGGCTTGACTTTTATAGTGCCTTTCTCGTCTTCCGACCACTCAAAGCGCTTTTACACTACATGTCTCATTCACCCATTCACACACATTCACACACTGGTGGCCGAGGCTACCATACAAGGTGACATGTGCTACTCAGTAACCATTCACAGGCTCTCACACACCAGTGGAACAGGAGCAACAGGAGCAGGATCAACAGGGAGCAACATGGGGTTCAGTATAATGCCCAAGGATACTTCGGCATGTGGACTGCAGGGGCCGGGGATTGTACCAACAAACTTCAAAATAGCGGGTGAGGCGCTCTACCTCTGAGCCACAGCTGCCCCAGCTATAGTGGGGGTAGGTAATAGAGTACAGTTACCACTTACATTTCATTACTATATCAGTGAAGTCTGATGGACAATGTGAGACATTCTTGTCTGTTTGCCTTTGAGAAACTTTGGCGTCAAGTTAGCTGTATATCGAAGTCAAAATTTCGATTTGGATGTTGACGTGAGCGTCATTTATAAATAACAGACTGGTAAATGAGGTAACTCTAATATGACGTGATTGTGTTTATCTCTCTTCTCCCGTTCTGCCTTCCTCCTCCTTTCTCTTCAGCAGAGCAGAATCTGCAGCTCATCTGTGTTTGAACTTGCCCAGCAGGTGACATTTAAAAATCAGATTTAATTGCACTCTACACATTACCACCCCTCTCACCTTGCTTTCTTCTGTCTTACAGCTGTCATCCACACGCACTCTCAAATGCTCGTGTCACAAACACACACACACACGCGCGCACACACACATACACATACACACGCTGTCTGATAGGTGACATTTTAATCAGGTTTGGTTTGTATGGAGAGTGTTGTTATCCAGCTACCAGTCAGGCTCTCCCACACACATACACACCACAACCACTTCTCTCGTCCTGTCAGACTAACACAGGATCAAACGGCCAAGGCATATATAGGAAGACAGCAGGAAAACCTGTGTGTGTCAGGGTTTTGTTGTTGTGTGCGGGTGTAGGTCAGTAACGGGATCTCTAAAAGCACTGGCACGAGTCCAGAAACAGTATCAGGAAAAAAACAAGTACCCTGCTGACTAGAAACCTTTGCATCCAGTCCTGTAAAAAAAAAAAAAAATCAATCTATGGTCTTTTTATGGTACATTACATAATCTCCCAACAAAAACTGTATGAACTTTCTCAGAAAGGGAGGGCAGGGCTGTCAATCATAAACACATCTCACATAACAGCAGAGTCACACTCCTGCTGTGTAGCCAGCCATTCAGAACATCCTTATTAACTCCCACTCACATGCTATCTTTCTCCTTTTCTCTCTCTCCCTCTTTTGCCTCTTACCACCTGTGTGGGTGATGGTGTACAATTGCAGCAAAGTACTGGCAAATTGCTGGTGTAAGTGTTTGGGGATCGACAGAGAGAAGAAGAGAAGAGAGAGAAAGAGAGTAAAAAGCAAGTTAGTTTATTAACAGGCAAATAAGGTAGATTATAAAAAGATGGATAAATGGAAAAAGAAATATTGCATATTTGAAAGCAATACAGAGAAATAAATGCCTTTACACACCAGGAGCCTGACAAATAAACCACCTTAACACGTGAGATACTTGCCTGAGAATATTTAGCATCAAAGCTATGTAACTCTAATGTAAATCTGTGACAGTTGCAACACTTGTTCAATGAAAGGTCTTGATGTGAATAGATTTGCCTGCAGCAATGCAAATTTGTGATAACTATCAAGATCCTATTGACCCGGGGCAACATTTGGCTGTTGTACACCCTGAGCTGCTGTAAACTCTTTAAGTTTCCTTTTAGCGAAATGCTTAGAGGGAAGTTAGACAGAGTTACCTCTGTTTAAGAGTTACATTTCCAGGATTTTATGAAAAGTAAGAATGTCTTTGTCAAGACTGAAAGGAGAAATAAATTTTTTTTATTTCATTTTTTGTAAGTTTGCCATCTTAGTTCAGACAATAGTAGTCTTACACAACCAGACCTGTGTCAGACTGTGCCAGCGCTGAAGAAACATCTTCCTGAGCCCATCATAATTTTGCACTGAGGGGGAAACCACAAACCCCAGGATGCAGCAACTGGCCTTGCAAAGTAGAACTTGTTTTGATGGAGAGGCAAACACCGGCATAAAAATGGTTAAATCCCCACAAAAGAAAACTCCACATAAAGAATAAAGAGAAGCGTTTGGGTTGCTAGCTAAGAATTTGTTGTTTGTTGTTTCACACACACTGCTAAAATAATAGACTAGTTTCACATAGCAACAGGGATTTTGAAATTGGTAACACGTCTGAAATGTTAACTTGCGGCTAGTTGTTGGTACGCAACTATGACATGGTGGAAAGATTACTTTTGGTACTGTTTGTAGCAGTGTCGCGAACTGCCTGGAAAAGCAGCAAACTAATATTTTTTCCTTTGCGACCTCAACATGCTGAAATGCTGCCGGGTGACTGCATGACAAATAAGACTAGATACAAGATCCAGGCCTCCAGTTTTATATCTGCGAAGGAAACAGTGACTAGAAACAGTGGCTAAACACAAATGGGAGTGTAAACCAAAACAGAGGCTGGTCCCCCAAGTCCAGTTACATGTATGTCTATTCTACACATTTCACAACATATAAGAATAATAAAGAAATCTTACACTAATAAGTCACTATACACTATAATGGTATAATAAAGGTACTCCAAACCCATACATTGGGTCTTGCATTTTGGCCGTCATTATAGGTCCAGGCTTGACCAGTTTAAAGTGTTTTACTTATAAAGATGCTTTATTCATTTTTTAATCTACTGTGAAAGAAGTGGTTTCATGTAAGACTTAAGGCGTGAATCAAGGCCATCCTTGAGCTAGAATCACCAGAAAGGGTTCAAAATATACGATATTGCCATATTGGCCTCACTGTTCTTGAGTCAAACTATAATTCGAGGTTGTGAAATCAACCAAAAAGGATCACTCAAAATGTTACAGTGTACAAACATGAGAATAAACACCCACTTTGCCCCAAACAAAGATGGCGGTATTCTTGTGACATTACGTTGACCTTGGTAATAGCCGCCAATGACAGGCTTTATACCCACAGTCTACATCCTGTGAGCGAGACCAGATTATGGAACAACCATGTTGCTGTTTTATAATCCTCATAGGTACAGCTGCAACGTGATTGGTTGATGCCTTTATTAGTGTCAACAAGAGCTTAGAAAATTGATCTAGTTCTGGAAAAAAATGGCCACTGTGTGCAATGTCCTTAAGGCAAATGATAAAAAGCATTTGAGTGGCGATTGGATACAACAAGGAGCAGACAGTGAAATAAAGAAAGAATGAAAGATGAGAAAGAAAGAAAGAGAATCAGCTGCTGTCAGTCCACGCTGGCCTCTCACACATCACTGTGTTGTGCATCATTATCTCTGCTTGAACTCTGACCTTCTGACCCATGCTTGGCCCCAGGGCTCCAGAGCACAACTGTGTGCGCTACATGATTGTGTGTGTTTGCGTGTGTTTTTGGCACGATGCAAGAGGCAGTGTATGCGAGAGATAATCAGCTTACATGAGAGCAGATAGTGGATTGGCTCACCCGTCTACCATACACATGACAACATACGGACAACCTGAAACACAGCAAACCATATGAGCATACCGGCTGTGGCCTGCACATACACGCACATACACACTTACACAAACAGGAAAAATTACAGCATATCCTCTATGAGCTAATCCATACTGGATGTGCAAGCCCGGCTTTGATTTTATTCGAGTGTTTGAATTATGAGTGTGTAAAATGTATCTACTACATAGTGCTCTACATCAACAGCATCGACACTACTTTCTTCTAACGAACCTACAATACAGTGCACCACATTTTATAGGTGGGAAAATTACTGCTGTGCCACTCTACACCCGTCTGTCATGATCAAAATGACAATAATTAAAAGTACCATAATGCATCTATTATAAAGGGAGTGGTGAATGAAGAATGAGGACAACTTTCCTCCATTTGGAGATTTGGAGAAGCATAAATCTCGTACTCAGAATACACCTTAAAATAAAATTTGATAACTAATAATTCTATTAGCCATGAAGAATAGTGTCAACTCAGTTCCAGTCAATTTATAAAGCCCAATATCACATATCAAAATTTGCCTCAGAGGGTTTTACAGCATTCGACATCCCTGTCCTTTGGACCCTCACAGCAGACAAACCATTTAGCCATAACCCTCACGTACCTCACGTTGCTCAGTGGCACACAAGCCAAAAAAAGTACAACTTCCAGGGTTTAAAATGAACAAGATCCTCTGCATTGTGGTGCCATAAATGACAGCAGGAAAATAATGATTTAAATGACAGCTATTTAAGTGTTTATGGCAGGAAGCTGATGTACCTTTGAAAAAATATCCATATTTCTATATTTGGTATAATATGTCTGTGTTGATATGACATTTTATATAGGTTATGCTATTATTTAAGTTTGTACAACTGTCTGTATATTTTGAATAGTGTATGATTTTGGACTATACTGCGGTTATGTTTATATTTACTTTATGTATGTGTTAGAATACAGGCACAAGGTATTGATGCTGGATGTGATGCCGTAAAGCAGTTCAGTGCGCATGACAAAAGGAGATTGTGGACAACGTTGTGCATACAAGACGACATGAAGATTTGTAATATATTTTGGATCATATTATACAGTGTTTAAGTGTATAATAACGGGTAATGCAGTGATAATATATATAGAAACAGGACACTGAGTCACTAGTGGATCGTACAAGATGTAATTTTGGAAGGACTCAACCTGTTACTTTGTTTTCTTTTTTTCATTTTCTCAATAAATCTCCTTCCCTGCCTCATGTGAGCACTATGGCCTGGGAACTTTGCTGAAATGGTGACTCTGGTAAGTCTAAAGGAAGAAGTCTTTTTAGGTCCAACAGCGTCACATGATGGACCCGGAAGTTGTAATGCCACAGTTTGGCTACCATTTCAAATTGGCTTCAGTGCCTGTTGCTGTAGGGGGCTTGACGTGGACTACTATTATCTCTCTTTTTTAAATTGTATTATGTTGGTCTACTCTCTAAACAGGACAGGTCTGTCCGTCCATGTAGAACGATCCCTCCTGAGTTGCTCCTCCTGAGGTTTCTTACATTTTTCCCCTGTTAAAAAGTTATTTTCTGGAAGTTTCTTCTTATCCACTGGGAGGGTCTACGGACAGTGGGTGTTGCACATTGTAAAGCCCCCTGAGGCAAACTGTAATTGGTAATATTGGGCCATATAAATAAAACTGTCTTCACTTAACCTCTGAGTTTATGCCAAGGCCTCGCTGAAGGTGATAAAAAAACAAAACAAGTTGAAGCTGCAGGGGTGTGTGCAGGTGTGCATGCATGGTTGCACACCATTATGTGACTGGGGCTTCAGATTGATGTCATTGTTTTGCATGTCAACAGGACAGCCTTTCAATGTTTTGGGCTATTCATAGCATTCTCATGAGTCATGACATGCGAGCGTTTCATACACACTTCCCCAGAAACTTCCCTTAGCCTTTGAGGGCTGTTTGATTACAGACACCTGCTATTTGATTACAAACACTTAAGAGCTGATGTAAGTGACACAACAGGAATCTTCACCACCTGTGTGCGCACGTGTGTGTGCATTTGTGTGTGTACACCATATGTTTCATGTCATTTTGAATCTAAATGAGATGCATCGCCTTTGCTATATAAAGAAGCTATGACGTTAATAAGCACACCGAGATGAATAGATGATATAAGACTCGTTATGGTGTAAGATTACATTCCCTGGAATAGCTTTGTACAGCCCCCAGAGAATGACTGACATGACTGAACCTGTTGCATTCAGCTGAGATACAGAACATGTGTAGGTGGGGAGCGAAATAGCAATGAATGACGGCATAGCAATGAAGAGAAAAGGAAAGAGAGGCACTCATTATTTTAAATCATAACATGCCACACAGCTCTGTTGTATTCTGGCCTTATAAACACAACTGTCAGTGGAGGAAATAGTCTAATTTAAGCCTCTGCGATTGTTTATGCTGAGGTGAGGATCGAAAGAAGCCCTTCCTCCTTAACTGTGAGGATCTGAGACTTACCTTCCAGCATAAGAAAAACTGACAAGGAAGACTGTTTGCCTGTATCAAAAAGTGTCCCCATGTCATATGAAGATCTGATATAACCCAGCATTCTATCATCACCCAATTATTGGGCAATGGAGATACCAATCGGCCAATAAAATGGTGTGTTACACACGGTTATCTAAGCAAAATCAGGAGTCTGTCTGTCTGTATGTATATCTCATCTCCGATTTCCCCCTGACCCATGGAAGTGCAGTGTGGAGTGGGATCTCTTAAGATCTACAGGACATACTTATTAGCCATGCATTATATACACACTGTGTAGTGTATTTATGCGATACACCGCCTGCTCGCTGTTATACATTCATAGACAGATGAGAAAAGAGACATTTGAAGCATCAGCAATGCAACTTTTGGAATGAACAGTTTTTATTCGCAGATATAGGATGGTCCCAGATAGCTAGCTGTAAGCAAATGACACGTATACTTCAGCACTGCGAGGGGGTGCAACTATGTCATGGCAGGTGTATTAGGAATTAGGAATAATTAATACTGTTATGCCCGCTGCCCCTGCGACCTGGCGTTGAGTATGTGGTTGAGGGAGATGGATGGATGGATGGATGGATGGATGGATGGATGGATGGATGGAACCATTACTGTACACAGTTTAAATGCTGACACTGACATTAGGGTAGGATGTTGAAACATCAGCAAAACATTGAATGCCACCGTGTTTCAAGTGTTTTTGCGCAGTTGCTGCAGCTCAGTTGGCTGTACATGAGTTTCAAAATTATTTCAAAGGCGTAAATGAAAAAAATAGTTTCTTAAAGAGCAGTTTCAACACAGCTGCAGTTACCTGTTGCCCCTGAGGTGAAAATCCAACAACAACCAGGAAACACTGCACATAATTCCATCCTTGAAGACTCCAGAGCTGCCATTATTATGAGTACTTCTCACAAAGGCTACCACAGGTTTCCACACAAGGCAAGCAGCTGATTAATTTTACAAGAAGAGCTATTGAGACAAGATCGCATTAATTAGCATTGCAGTGTTTTTTTCACAAGAAACATTTTTACACTCATCATGAGTGTAGTCATGTTGTGTGGGGGAATCAGGATCACAAGAACAAACAACACAATGGAGAGAGTTATTACCATTTATAATTCTAGCATGTACAGTGTTGAATACAAGCTTAAATAAATATTTGCATAGGCCTACAATATAATCCGCCCTGCTACATTTTGAAACTGACAGGGTTATCTCTTGTCAGCCTAACACCTCCACACATCCTGATGCTAAAACAAAGTCTGCCCGCTCATGCATCATTTCTGGACACTGATCCAAAGTGAAACAGAGCAATGTGATCTATTCAGTTATGTTTTACATAATATAAACCACAAAGACATTTCAGTTCTCTGATAAAAAGAGGAAAATGTTTGTCAAAGATTGTGTCACAAACAAACTATTTTCTTCCTTATTAAGTCAGACCCTGTTTACAATGACTATGTTTGTTGTTGAGCAAAACAATTCCTTCAAACAAACCTAATAAATATTGCCAAACAGTCTTGTTTACGGAAATCTGGTTGAATCACTCGGGATTTAATCAGTGCAAGCTTTCTAAAATTAAAAAAAAAAAACAACTCATTTCCTTAGACGTTTTTCCCCAAGCTTAATATATCCATTTTACCTTTCCTAGATAGTGGATGGTGGAAGCATCGAAGATGACAGTGGAATATATAATTATAGAGCAAGGTCTGTGTCAGAGATTCACAAACACACACACCAGCTAGTGGGATACATGTCTGATTTGTCTGCGAGTGTGTTTGTGTGTTTTCGTGTTAACAGCGTGACTCACAGGATAATTGCCCACATGAAGCCTGGCATTAGAGATCATTTCACACCAGGGACGGGAAGCACAGACAAACACGTACAAACCTCACCTCTCTTCCAGCTCGTCTGAATTTTTATTGGCCTTTTGATGTGCGTCACTCAGAACTTTCTCTCTCCTCGACCCTCCTCTCCAGCTCTTTTAACCATTTCCTCTGTGTCTCCGCCTGTACAGCTCCCAGCTCTCTTCCAAGATGTCTCTCTTTGCCTCGACAGATTTTCCTCTTTCATCTCTCGCCTCTTCTTCTCACTCTTCTGTTCAAACTCCTCTCTCAGAGCTCTCTCTGTGTCTTTGTTCTTCTTCCCTAGCTCTTGTGCTTTTTCTCTTTCTCCTCTACCTGCCTCCTCCACTCCAGTCTGCCCAGCTCTAGTGTTGCCTCATACTCACTACCTCAATGTAAAATATACACAATTTGTTGGAAATCATAATAATAATATTAATTTAAAAGCAACAACAGATGTATAACTATACATGAAACTTACACAATATGTTTTCAGGACCTTTGAAACAAACAGCTGGCCAAATTAAAGAGAGAAGACCTCGTTTTTAAAAAGACAAAGCCGTCAGTGGTGCTTTTTTAATGTTAATGGAAACAATCAAGTTGGTAACAATTAGCAAGCTGAATAAAAATCTAAAGACATGAGACTGGCACCTTCTTGGTGTCATAGCGGGAAAAGCACAGGTGAAACAAATCTTGTGAACAAAGGCTCTGCTCCACTGAGTGTCCCACTTAACAACAGTTAGCAAGCATGCACTAGGACTTGGAATTGGCTGATCAAATTGAGCATAGAGTTAGTTGAGGACACGATGTCGAGCTCAGCTCAAATCCCAACTACATCAGCTGATCTCAAACAGCCTAATCAACTGATGGAGCAGCTGATTGATCGCATGATTCCTTTCTGATTCCTTCCCTATTTGAACTGCTCTGGCCTGCCTACTGTTGTTGCTTCCTTTGCAAGCCACTTTGCAACCTGCCTTCACCCCAGCTCCTCCTTTTCATGCTGTGTCTGACTTATCAATGTCATTTCTGTTTGTCATTGATGCTGCTCTGTTCTGTTACCGGAGGGTCTTTGCTGCTGCTCTCCCTGCCTTAGGCTTTTCATGTAGGCACATGGAAGGGCAGGAAGGTTTGCTCTCTCTGCCTCAAGCTTTTCCTCGTTTGCACATGGAAGGGCAGAGAGACCCCAGAACAGAGCCATACCACCATCTACTGCAAATGGAAATAAAGTTTTATTTGACATAAGTGTTCCTGACTGAAATAAGTCGATGAGTGGAGGAGAGTGATTCCTGTCATGTTTGGAACAAAGCATTAAAGGCATGCACAAAGTACAAATTATGAGGGTAAGAGTCTGAATTTGTAAAGAAAGAAATTACATACACTGTACATCTCGTGTGCTACCCCGACTGGATATCCCAGTGCCCCATAATCCCCATGGACAGCAGACCATGCCAGACCAGAATTGTGGCACATTCAAATATGAGACAAAATGAGGCATCTTTCTCGAGCAAAAATATAATGTATTATCTATTTAAGCACACAATACTGAAACTGTGTACATATAATGAGTATGTTTAAGTGTGTTATACATTTTATAAATCAGTGTATACATAAATCTGGCATAATACCACCTTCATCTTTTTTTAATCGGGGAGTGAAATTGAGGATGTCTAGAAATAGCTTTCACTTTTTATGCTTTACTGTATGGGGCCTTTACAACTGAAGTATCAAAGCTGTCTATAAAAACATTTAGACTGACAACTCCAGGCCCCATTATCCATCACAATCCGTTACAACCGCCGGTGTCAAAAACATCTTTTTATCTGTCAGCAGTTCAAAGCAGAGGAACACAGCTACTCTAATCCCTCCTTCAGATATTGTTTTTACTGCTGTCTGTCAGGAAAAAACATCTCCCAAAATTATCTTTCTTCCTCTGTGCGTGTCAGTGCATTCTCTCCAAGCTGTTGTCACTTCTTTCAGGCTTATGAGGGATAAGATCACATCCTCGAGCTTTCATCTTCATGATGATATGTGGCAGAGAGGCAGCTGATATTTGGATGACATGCTGACAGCCCCCATGCCAGAAAGCTCCAAATAGACTCTTACATGATGTAAACAAGGTGAAAGAAACGTGCAAACAAAGCCGTCATGACTTGGAAGACAACAGGAAACAGAACAGATCATTTAATTACTGTTGTCAAGGCACAGAGGTCATATTGTTGGTGTTTTCCATTTTGGACATCCAGTGCCGGAGTGGTATGAACTTGGTGTGCAAGGGCAAGAAACCTATTGATTTGATTCTGCCAGTGCTTTTCTCCACTGCTACATACAGACCAGACTTGCCTTTTACTAACAAGCATATCTCTTGAATTGACTTTCAAATTGACATCCACGCTTCAAAAGTGAACTGTCTAATTTGTTTTGGTGATCCCACGACCTTCCCCTTTGCCCCCAGACACACAGCACCACAGACTGATGGTCGTGGTGGTTTTTGTGGAGCGTTTGATTGCACTCTTCCTGCCTAACTCATCCTTTCAAGAGAATAAGACAGCAAAAAATGGAAACAGCTGAAATTCAAATGTTAAAATACTGCTGAAAGAATGAAATGCAAAGTAAGTCTACCTCCATGAACAGCATGCAAGCAAACACATACGCTTCCTGAATGTAGCAAATGTAAATATGAGACTATTTTGTGACACTGAAGTTATCATAATTAGAGAATAATAACAGCAAACGACTGAAATCTATACTCAGGTGACTTTTTAAATGACTACAACTAAGACAAAACAACAAGAGAGCCTACACATGAAAAGAAAGTCAAAGGACGGAGATCATTAGAATGGGACCCACTGCTCAAAAGTCTTTTTCCTCAAATACACTGAAATGGGTTTCACTGAATAAATACTTGTCATCCCTCTCCCTCTGCCTCTCTTGTTTTTGTCATCTTTATGGTAAGAGTGAAGTCAAAAAGAATGACAGGGTGGTAGACGAGACAGACTTATAAAACACTAACTTGAAAGTGTTTTTGACGTGACAAATGATTGACATGTGACGCCTTTAAGACGGTAGAGAATCTCTCCCTCTCTACACCTTCGTCTCCATCAGCCACATCTAACTTTCTCTCTCTCTGTTCCCACCTAACACAGCGCGCCTGCTTGCTCTATGTTAGCATCTTGTCTTTCCATGTCAGGTCAAAGTGCACATTATGTCTGCCTCATGTCTTCGGGACAGCAGGCGTCTGTCTTCTAGCAGCCATGACAGACAGACAGACAGACAGAATAACACTTCAGAAGAAGAGCACTGCTGAGGTACAAGAGCAGAAGGCTGCGCACACTTCGGTACAATGCAAGCAAATAATAACAAGACTTAAGGCCTGTGCATACTGAGTCTTTTTTTTTTTTGTCCGAAACTGTCGTACACCTAAAAATGAATATGACTTCACATTGTGTCAATCACGTTTGCACACTGTGTCCCAAACTTTTGTCTTCGGAACAGCTTTTCTGCGTTTTTGTCATCTGTCAGAAGCCTTTAGAGACATTTGATCAAAAATCAGTGAAGAAAGTGTGGCGGTGGAACACGTCCGTGACAAGACAGGAGGGACAGGTCGCACAGAATCATGTCATTACTCTGATTGCTCACTTTCAACAGGTCAGATAGGAATGTTCAGGTGGATGATGATGAAGAGGAGGATGATGTGGACCGCACACAGAATGTGGAGGACAGCTCGGCCCCTTCGTACAGCGGCGGTGCCAAATGAAAGACAGGGAGAAAGTGGTGACAGCCAGATAGGTAACTCCAGTGTGGAGAGAGGCAAAGGAGGAAATGTGTCTTTTCATTTTGTCACATATTCTACATCTTTACAACGAATAGATCAATAAAACTCATCGTAATCAGTGTACAAGGTTTCTGTGCCTTTAAGATGACATTTAAAAAAAAACGCATGCAGAAAAAAAATGGAGTCAGTGTGCAAAGGCTTTAAGGGTTGACACCAATGCTAGCAGTAATGTTTACCATGTTCACCATCTTAGTTTAGCGTGCACACATTTGCTAATTAGCTCATTTCACCACAGTTTTGCAGGTATTTAATCACAAACCAAAGTAGTGAACAATCTGACAATTTGAATTGATATTTGTGCTAGATGAAAAGTCAGGGGATCACCAACGTGATTATAATTCATCCTGAAGGGCCCATGGATGTGTGCACAAATGTCATGGCAATCCATTCAATAATACCTCATATTAATACCTTGTAATGCCCCATGGTGGTGTGAGAGAAAATGTCAGGGCATCACCAGAGTCATTAGGATTCATCATCTTGGAACCATAAATGTCTGTTCAAGATTTCATAGCAATTCATCAAATTGTTGGTATCTTTCACTCTGGACCAGAGTGGTGGGCTGGTTGTCTGATTAAGCAACATTGCAACCCCAAAAAATAGCTTGTAAGCTTTTACGTCAATAGATGATAATAAAGACTAATGTTTGATAGAAGGAATACAATAACTTATACGAGGCCCAAATAGAGCACATATTTTACACAGGAAACGTGCTCCAGAACAGTTGTTCCCAAAATCCAAATGCAGTTCATGAAACAACAACACATCAAAAGCCCAGTAAGTGAATTTCCATTTCCTTGGATAACAAAGACACGACCTGCCTTACTCTTGCCTAAACCTAACCAAAGATACTCTATAACAGAAGATACCCTATTACAAGCTGTGCCAGTGGTACAAAATGGCAAACACCACTGGTCTCCTAAGTGGACATCGTACCAACCCTACAAATGAAGGCAACAAAGTATTGGCCAATCAGAGGGAGAGTAAGGCAGGTCATGCCTTCACTGTCCTAGGAAGAGCAAATTTGCATCTAGTAGCACAACTGAAAAAAGCAACTAAGGAAGTAATGCACAAGAAAATGATGATAACATGCAGGAAATACAACCCTCAAATACATGAATACACTCCACCGTTACCATGATGCTCATAACAAAGTCCATATTTGACACACCTCATGTATTTATTTAGTGGTGTTCTCTTTGCTCTTTGCTCCTCCTTCAATTCATGTATTTGAGTGCTTTTACAATAACACAAAGGTGTGCTCCTCATGGTCACACTGCAATGCGGGATTTATACTTCTGCAACCAATCGACACGTACCTACGCCATAGCCTGACGTGCACCTCCCCAGAATGTCACAGTGACGCAGACCTCCTGTCTATTTTTGTAAGCTGAAACCATTTCCCTTTTCTTTTGGATTTATTCTGGCTTCATACGAGCAGAGGAAATCTCTGCTTGTCGTTAGGCTAAATAGGCTTGTGCTAATAAAGTTAGCATGTTATATCTGTTTGGAAAACATGTTTAGTGTAAGACAGTCAGGGAACCTTGTGAGTTGTAATGGAACTGAATTTTGAAATGTGACCTTTGTTAAATGTTGCTGTTGTCCCTGGCTTCATATGATTAGAGGAAAATCCGCTAGCTACTAGGCTAATTTATACAATGTAAAATGCCATAGGCTTGTGCTAAAAACATTAGCATGTTGTATTTATGGGGAAAATGTATCCAGCAAAAGAAAAGTGCTTTGTCTGTGAATGCTGCGAGTTATACTGAAGATGATTTGTGTATTTGTGTTTGAAAGTGTCACTATTAAGCCATGTTTAATGTGTGTTTTGCTTTACAACGCTTTACAGAAACCTCACTGCCAACTAGTGTTCTGGAGGAGCAACTGCAGAGTGAGGCAGACACACCACCACACAAGTATGGCATGGGCCACGTGCGTAGGCTTTGCATAGAGTTGCCGCCCAAGCAGGCCTATAAATCCCACTCTAGGTGTTGGATATCCCTGTGTTGGACATTTGCCCTGATAAAGGCCCAGAGATGGGCAGAGGAGAAAAAAAGGAAAAAGCTCCACAACACAACAATGTATTACATTGTGTTGCCACAGAATGCACTTTGGGGAATATGGGCTATTATCTGTTTGCAGTGTGAGCGTGTATGTGTGTGTGAGTGTGTGAGTGAGAGAGAGAAAGACGGAGAGAGCCAGAGAGAGTAAGTGCGTGCAAGTGTGAGCAATATTTGGGACTGGGGCTCAGGGGGTTTTAGTGTTTACTGTGCAGATGTCCTCGTGGTTCCTGCAGGCATAGATACAGCAAAAACTATTAAGTGTGTGTGTGTGTGTGTGTCTGTGTGTGTAGGACTATTTGTGAGTGGGGGTTGAATTTCTTCCAAAAATGCTTATGCATGTAAATTTGCATGTGTGTGTGTGCGTGTGGGAGGGTGGGTGAGTTCTTTATGCAAGTGATGTAGTCATGAAAACAGACAACAAGGGGGCAATACACAACGTTAAAGTGACCTGAGGGCTGAATCGTGCCTTAGCTATGGCTACACACGCACACACACACACACACACACACACACACACACACACAAGAGGCAAGCTTTCTCACACTCATACAATCCAGCATAAACACAGTGAGAAGCACATTTTGCACAGACAGGGGCAGATGAAAGGCACAGACAGAAACACACACACTGACAAATAGATACACACATTAAAACCCACGCTGATACAAGCACAAACATGTGCACGGGTACAAACAAAAGACAGACGTAGACAGACACACACAAAGGCAAATTTACTCACATAAGCATGATCTTCAGTCAGACAGGAAACTCACACAATCGCTCACTCTTAACACACACTGACACACACACACACACACACACACTGACACACACACGCACATGCCCTGAGGGCAGAATGTCTGCGCCACCAGTGGGTTGTGTGCTCCCGTGACTGAGTTTGGCCCCTCGGGGAGACCCTTTGCCCAGGGCACTGACACGTTCACTTAGCACTCAAACCACAAAACTAACCCCTCCTCACGCTCACACAAACACACACTCTACATTACACACTACTACCACACACACGCTGGCAAAAACTACCTGAGAGGAGGAGTGAGAGGAGGAGGAGAGGAGACAAGGATGGTTTGAATGAAACAAGGAAGTGATAGAAAAAGAGAGAAAGAACGAAGGAGAGGAGGAAAAATGTCTTGTTGTCCTTTAAATGTTTCATGCCAGCAGCCAATAGATGCTTCTCTTTGACACACAAAACCTCTTTTGTCCTCCAATGCACACAACACTTCTATGGCTCCCCTTGTGTCTCGCTTATCTCGCGTTCATTCTGTCTCTTGATTGACTCCATTAGCATGCTGGACTGTTGCCAAGAGCGGTTTTAAAACATTAAATTTCAAGACACATCCAGCTCTTACACTCAGTTAGTTAATAGTTAATACATATCTATTACAAAGGAACGCATCATAAAGTTAACATGCTGTGTACTATGCAAAGCACGCGTGAGGCCTCAGGGTACGTCAGTGATGTAGTGGTCTCGATCTTGAGTCAATAACCACAGAAAGCCAACACAGAATCATCCACCATACTGTAACTGAACCTCCAGCATCCAGTGTCTACACCTAACAGGTAACAAGACTGCTCTGCTGTGCGACTCGCCCCCCCACCCCTCTCTCAACAGTCCATGTTATCACCACAATGCCTCCATGCTCCATCAATTAAACATGGGGCAATTACCTCTCGCCTGATGTGAAACATTTAGGAGGGGTGGAGTGGTGCACGGGCAGGGGGGGCAGGTGGGGCCGACAGGGCGGGTGGAGGGGGGGGGGCATTCTGGTGTCTTGCCAGGATGAGAAACATAATTAATTTACGTTATACCTTTTTAACTCCCTGACTGTCTGCGTGTGTGTCTGTGTGCAAGTGCCGGTGCTCATTGTCTCATGCCGAGGGTGGAGATTGACCACTACGCCAGCAAGACACGTAAAAAGATCTAATCTTCCCCAACTTCTCCTCTGCTCCCTGCTCCACCTTCATCTTCCCCCAATCTTCCATCTCCTCTTTGCATCCTTTTTCCTCCTCTTTGTCCTTTTCTCCTCCTTCTCCACAACCATCCTTTCCCCCCTCCCTCTCCTCCTCATCTTCCTCCTTCCTCCTCTCCCTTGTCCACCTCCGCCTCCTTGGCTACAGCTGCCGTGACCCATCTGGCTCATCAAAACACCAGAGGTGGGTCACTGTCACGAACACAGACCTTTCATGTAACGCACACATACACGCAGGCACCAGACACACACACACACACACACACACGCGCATGTTCATACTCACAAACATGCATTCCATGACCAAAAGCTAATGCAGCCACTTACACACACACAAGTACGTACATGTGTGTCAATGGCCACACAAGAAAGCACTAAGTTTCCAAATATACATTAATTAAAAATACACCCAACGGGAAACAAAACATGATTGTGCAAGTGCAGACATTTTGTAAAAAGCCACAAGAGCTATATTATGAGCAGAGTTACTTTGTTTTTTGATGACAACAAAGAAAGAGGCACTTGAAGGTACAAAAAAAGACTAAAAATAATGTTTTTTGCTCCTTAATTTTCAAACTTTTCAACATCAAGCAGCTCCTCTAGTTTTTTTTCCATTGTGTTACCACTGACCCAGTCTACTTTTGCCATGCTTCTTTGCGGATTTCGAAAATATCTCAAACGTATCTTTGACTTCTGTGCTGCAGTTTCTTGGTTCTTCACGGCCAGTACATCCGTCACCATCAGTCTAGCCAAAATCTGACAAAAAAAATAATATTTGTCTCTTCAGTTGCGTTTATTAGATTAATAGAAGGTCAAAAATGAAGGAGAGACATCAAGCACACTATACAAAAGCAGGCGTTGTTGTTGACAGCAGGCCCCAACAGATCCTCACAAACAGACAGTCTTAACAATTTCTCTAATTCTCAGTACTTGAAAAACCGGAATACCCTTGAGTAATTTCGGAAAGCAGGAAAGCTAAAAAAACTACAACCCACGCTCACAAACACAGTCGTAGAATCACTGCATAAAGGCAGCGCACACTGAATAACGCTGAGCGATGTAGCAGAGGGGTACAAGGCACTTAGGCATTTTTTCCTTTTTTTGGGTGCCTGAAGGATTAGAGGCATTAGGATTAGGTTTAATCAAGTGATATGATGATGGGCGGCGGATTTAGAGAGGAAAAAACAAAGGCATGAGTGCTGCCTCACATCATACCTGGATCCTTCTAAACTATTCCTCTTTCAAACTCTTTCTCTCGTCCTCTTTCAATCTAACAAATGCTTTCTCCTTTCCATCTGCTTCGCTGGCACTTTATCCTGCTCTTCTCTGTCTGTGAAATCACAGACACGATAGATCACGCAAGCATTTAAGAAGGGATTAAGCAGTTGAGGGACTTATCCTTGTTTTTTTCCCCTAATTTTCCTAAATTATTTTCTTTTTTGGACTGTGACAGTGCGTGAGAGCTTGAGGAGTGTGTGTGTGTATGTGTGTGTTGTGTGTGTGTCCCACTGAAAACATTGTCCAGCTGTGCTCTTGTCTTTGCGTGTCAAAACGAGAATGTTTTTGTGAGCTTTTGTCACTTTGTATGCGTGTGTGTGAGCGCTTTTGTTTTTTAGTGTCTTTTATGTGTGTTGCCGGTGTGTGTGTGCTTGAATATGCCCGGGTGCATGTGCACGCATGGTGTGCGTGTGCGTGCTCGTGTTTGTGTGTGTGATCGAGACGGCGCTTCGTGACTGTGGCTTTGTTGATTTTTGCGACGATAAAGACCCCCTGTGGTGCTCAGTGTAGCGAGAGCCAACACTGAGATTCCACTCATCTGGACCCCATGGCGCACCACACATCACATGGCAAGTGTGTGTTTATGAGCGAGTGCATGAGTGTAGATGTGGGCTTTTTCTGTGAACATTTGTGTGTGTGTGTGTGTGTGTGTGTGAGTTCCTTGACCACGGCACGGTGTGCGTGTCTTTGTGAATGAGTATGTTTGTATGTCTGTTTATCTGGGTGTGTATGTGTGTGTATCTGGGTGTGTGTGGAGCAGAGAACAGGGAGGGGTAGTGGCGGTCACAAGGGATAGAGGGAAGTGCAAGGGGGGGGCAGAGGCGTGCAAGTAGCAGGGAGGAGAGAAGGGAGGGGGCTGGCAGATCAGGGGGATACCGTACTGTAGAGTGGCTGAATCAAAGTGTGTAAGATGGCCAGTTTTTGGGTTGTGTGTGTCTGTACGGAAGAGTAAAACAGAGGAATTCACAGTCAGTCACTCGCACACACATGACAGATGTGTGCATGCAGACAGCGGAGGTTGAAATGATCAGCAGCAGTCACAAGAAAGTCAGGACGAAGTCAGCAGAGCAGACAAAGTGCAGGAAGGAGGGGTCTGAGCCATGTGTCGGAGGGCTTATAACCCCAGTATAATCCAGGGTTGCATGTTTGTCGGCTGACTGGTTGTCCTCCCATTAAATTATTCTCTCTTTCCTTGCCTTCCCTTCACCGTCTGCCTGGCCGCTTACCTCACTTGCTCCTTTGCGTGGAAGCAGGGAAAGGGCAGTGGCAGGGAAAGAATCACCTATGGCTGCCTCGACCGGCACTTGGCCACGCATCACATCACATCCAAACACAGGGCGAGGCACAGCACGGCATGGCACGGCACACACAATAACAAACAACTAGCCTGAGGAGCAGCAGGCAGAAGACGGGCTGTGTCCATTTTGCTGTGTGTCTGTGCGTGAGGGGGGTTCGGTCGTGTGAGAGTCAACCAATCAGCCTTCATGTCTTAATGTAGTTCCTGAAAGTTAGCTATGCTCATCTCCGGAAGTGACTGGCAACTGCGACCTCTGCAGCCAGGTAGCTTCTTACAGTCAGTATCAGGAGCACAGGAGAGTGAGACCTGTGCACATTTTGATTTACGTGTGTGTGTAATGTAGTGAAGAGTATGTTGTGTCGTGTACCTTACCTTTGTTTTAACACTCTATTAAAATTGTTATCATCACTGTTCGGGTGCTTTAGAGCCTTGAAATGTGCATCTGACTGAGTGAAACACCTGCCTGAATTATTCCTCTGCAGACAATAACTTTATCCTCCTGAGACCCCATGTCCTCACACAAGCACATTGCATTATTGGTTTACTTGACCTTATACTTCACTCTGCTTAGTTTCGACTGGTTGTCCTCGTTTGTAGACCTTTTTTTGTGTCATCAAGTGGCAGTGAGACCACAATATACCAATCATAGCAATACCAGATCAAGTTTGATGGTTTAAACTTGTTTACTTATGATTGATAACATTTGTAGTTTAACATGGCGACAAATTTCATCCATTTTCGCAACGGTAACAAGCTAAGGCGCTGTTAATTAGACAGTGCTTGTTTGAAGACGTAAGGAATTTTTCATTAGCTCGTTGAAGGACATTGGGGCTTTATTATCATCACATTTGAGGATATAGGGGCTTTATAATCGTTGATAATGTTTATTTTCTTATAGTTATCAGGTCCTACTGATCCCAAATTGTGAACCAAACAAAAGTTCGGGTCTCAGGAGGTTTGAGTTTCTACACAGTTCACTAGTGGCGACCTGAAGCCAGCTGCACCAGCCTTTGGCAAGTTCAAACTTAGCTTATATACTGTGTGTTAAAACAAAAATGATCACATCACTAAACATTAAAATGGGTTGCACTGCACAAAATAGCTCTAAATTACCAGTTACTGAATGATCCATTCATACTAAACTGCATAAATCCTACTAACTCTGAAACACATGTATGTCTCCATGTATACACAGGTTACTCCTGCACTACATGCTTCCTAACTGACCTTTTTATGACAGCATGATAACATTACAGAAGCTAGATTGACTCTAAACTGTCCTGAGCCCTGCAACTAGCATTTTGTACCATTTTTAACCTACACTGCTCACTTTATAGACTCCATTGCCCTATATGCTAGAGCAGCACTGTATTATAATTTAATGACTCTAGTTTTGAAACACAGACTGAGTGCAGACATACATGTAAGAGGTGAAGCCAGGACAGCAGGGCGGCCAGAGAAAAAAAAAAATAAGCCAGCGAGAGAAGGGGGAGTATAGTCTGTTACATTAATCAGAGTTAGCAGACAACACATGTGCTTCTGTTAGCCCCACTAGACCACGCATCACAACACACGGCTCGGCACGACATGGCACAGCACAGTAAGCCAGGAGAGGCCAGAGGAGGTAACGCTGGCTGAAGTGTGCTGTGCGTGTCAGCCTGCCCGTCTATCCGGCTGGTTCTATCTATTTAACGTTGCTGTCCGGTTTGTCACCTTCTTAACATTTATCCTACTTTTGTGTTCATCATGTGCAGCTTAAACCAGGTGGAATGACATTCTGTCTGACTGGATGGCAGTCAGTGGAGCGGAGAAAAATGCAACCTCATTTAACCCTCTTAAGCAAGAGAAAACAAGTGCCGTCGCCTGCAGTGTTTAACTCTGTGCTGAAGCACATTATGCAAAGAAGCATCACTTATGAACACTTATGAATGAGTAAAACAGAGGAACTCTAATTCAGTATGACTGTGCTAATAACCCAAGCTTAACGTCACAGAAGGCCTTGATTTGAGCAATGCGTGTTAAACATACTTTAACGTTTACAAGAAAATCCTTTCCTCTTACACTGTTAGGTAAGCTCACTCTTTACAGGTGCTTTCAGACCTACAGTTGTCTTGCTTTGGTCTGAACCAGGGACTGATATTGTTATTAATTTGCATAACTGGCCTAGAGTCGGTTCGTGTTCTCAGGGCAGCATTTACAAGTGGACCAGATAAAATGCCTTGCATGAGAAAGCTGCTCTCGATTGGACAGAATTTCCATACAGGAAAAATCCAGGAAGTAAAGCAAATGTTGAAGAAGAGGACACTTGCAAGATAAATGTGACACTTTCTAATGTCACAATGGAGGGACAACTACGCAGGTTGATTTTAGTGCTGCTCATCATGGACTATATTGCTGTCATTGTTCATTTTAGTCAAACCATTTAGTTTTTTATGTACCACATATCTGGAAAAAACTCCTAGAAAAATGCAGGTCTACTGCAACTCTCAGTTCTCAAAAAAAGCAGATGAAGACTTTTCTGTTTGATGCTGCTTTTTAATCAAATCAAATATCTATTCATTTCTAACACTGCACTGCAACTGCAAGGGATTTGATACCTTTCATTCATTCTTTTATTCATTTTCGGTAACTGCTTATGCTATCAGGGGTTGCAGGGGGCTGGAGCCTATCCCAGCTGACACTGGGTGAGAGGCAGGGTACATCCTGGACAGGTGACCAGACTATCACAGGGCTGACACATAGAGACAGACAACCATTCACACTCACATTCACACCTACGGACAATTTAGAGTCACCAGTTAACCTGCATGTCTTTGGACTGTGGGAGGAAGCTGGAGCACCCGGAGAAAACCCACACGGACATGGGTAGAACATGCAAACTCTGCACAGAAGGGCTCCCACACCCTGGGTTCAAAGCAGGAATGAACTTGCTATGAGGCAACAATGCCAACCACTGCATCACCGTGCTGCCTTTATTATTATATGGCTTGTTTTTATTTCCTATACCTTAGCTCTTTAATGGTTTCTTTAATTGTATTTAAATGATCTTTATAGTATTTATCTTTTGCACTTTGTCTAAATGCTTTTAATGTTTTATGTAAAGCTCTTTGAATTGCCTTGTTGCCCTGCCTAGCCTGTTTTACCTTTCTGTTGTACCCACTTTGCTTCAAAAATTCTTCCTCGCTTATTGAGTTTACTTGAATAAAGTCCAACAGCACCTACAAAGCACACCAGGACTAGCTGTAGTTTTTCTCTTTGTATTAGAATCAGTGCACAATATTGTGTCTATAAAAAAGTCCTTCCCCTTATCATTTAATGCTGTAGATACTTTCACTATATCAAACTCGGTACAAATCTGAGGTATCTTGACATGATGAGGGCAGTTTCACCACACGACAATATGGATGGCGAGTATATACAACAATCACTGCGAATAACTGGGATTTTCGTGTTTGTGGCCTGACTGTCTGAACACTTGATTACTGTGCATCTCTCAAAAGCAACTGCCACAGTGGCTGGCATGGCAACTGCTTCATAAAAGCAACGGTGACCTTGCAGTGACCCTTGGATTATCATGCAATATTGTCACTTTGTATTTCCATGCTCCAGACAACACCCGTGACAATATTGCACAATAATCCCCCCGCTGTCTCTCAGTCATTACTGCAGATCAGCATTCACCTGATGAAACCTCCCCCTCTCCCTCTCCCTCTCCCTCTCCCTCTGCCTCTGCCTCTCTCTTAATCTCTCCCTCTTCCCCCAGATTTAAGAAAACAGACTGAAAAGGGGCAGGAAAGGTGATGGAGACAATGCAGGGAGAGGAGGAGTGAGGGAGCAAGTCTGAGATACACTGATTAGAGTGAACAGACAACACATGTGCGACCATTATCCAGCGACCTCCTGAGGTCTTATTGAGGAGAAGGATCGAGACAAAAAAAAGGGAGGAGTGTGTCTGGTTTTAAACTATCCATTATTCACGGAGAGGAGAACTGAGGGAACGACAGAGAAAGAAAGTGAGACAGACAGAGAGAGGAGAGAAAAGGAGAGATGTGTAGCACGGTGTAGCTCACTGGGACATGTGGCTCGTCTCTACCCTCCTCTTTTCCTCTGGAAGACTTTGCCATGCTCATATTAAAAATGGATGGAGGGAGGGAGGGAGAAGGAGAGCAGTGAGCAGTTGAGAGCCCTTGCTTGGACAGTCAACAGTGAGAGGCACGGAAAGACACGGCAGAGGCTAGTCGGGACTTCGATTTACACCTTTGCATTGAGACAGATAAAGAGAAAAGCTGAAGGTGTTTTTAGAATCAGACGCAGCAGTCCTCATCTAAGTGAAGGTTTTCTTTAGAAGAAAAAGAAGGAGCTCGCCAGCAAACAAACCCGACTCCAGACTGTTGACAAGATCGTTTCAGTGTTCTGCCTTCAACTAAGTCTCCTGTGAGCCGTCTGAAAGAACACACTGTGCCACTGTATAAAATAGGCCGCAGACTACATAAAGACAACTTTCTATACACTGCTGCTGCTGCAATATTGTTTTGTTCTTACAAGAAATCCTTTGCAATTTCGAGGCTCTTTTGAGATAAGATAAGATAAGATAATAAGCCTTTATTGATCCCCTGAGGGGAAATTCAGAATGTACGGAGAAAGAGATTAAACATTATCTATAGAAAGGGAGTGTTTCACTCCAGTGAGCGGGGAGTGACTTTAGTTCAAGTATATTTGTATTGCACTATATCATAATGCAGCTAAAAGCACTTTACAGGAATATAACAGTGTAATTAGAGAGGCAGAAGCAATGCAAATGTACACACACATACACACTCACACACACACAGGTCATGGTCATGTGGTCCAATGAATATGCAGATTTTAGAATATGTCATTTTTCCACCCTTACACTAAAACAAACACATACGTGACTGATGGGACTAGAAAAAGGTGATCACGTGTACACGCCCATCGCCAGCTCTTACCAGTTTTACACTACATTCACCACATCAAGTTTGGCTCACGCATTCTGCAAGTCAGCTTGAGTAGATTTCATTACATCTGTATAAAAAGCAGCAAAGCAAGCGGAAGATATGACTCATAATATCATATGAACATCTAAGAAACTGAAGTTAAAAAATGTATTTCAGGAGCTGATTAGAAGCTTGATTTTGGTTTGTGAGCTAAAAGAATAAACAGTTGCACTCACACAGAGGTGAAGCGCTCAGATAAAGAGGAACAGAGGCTTTTTACAGTCGACATAACTCAAACTTCCAACTCGTGATGAAGACGACTGAGGCCGAGTCATTTCTGTACCTGTCCTATCAACATACAGAGGGCAGTGTGGCCAAAGCATGGACTCTGATAACAGCTGATCACATCAGCAGGTCTGTATCTGTGCACCAGTTGATCTACATGTGGAACTGTGACCGTCACATTTATTATACAAGTCGGATGTGACTGTGTTTTTTTAATGAATCCATATCCTGTTGCTACACAATTTACCTGCATCAAAAGGATTAGGCTTGTTTACACAGGAGGCGTTTCAGCCATGTTTTCAGTCTTGTGTCTAAAGCAAAGACACAGCTGTCTGTATACAAGGCCCGCGTAACGGCAAGCATTTCACTTTCACTACAATGATTAAGTGTCAGGCTCTGATCGTTGCCAAAATGCATGTAGACACAGATGAAGGACTGGAGCTGCTGCTGCTCTGCTAACATGCTGTGACCACTGTAGAGACCACTGTAAACCACTATTGTGTAACCTTAACTCTAAATTCACAAAAATGTCCACTCTAAAGGTATAAAACTCACATAGAGACATCACCCAGCCAGGGAGGAAACTTGTCAGTACTACAGGTATAGTGAAACACTGGTGTCTCTGCTCTATCAGCTGTCCGTGTAGAGATACATGTGAAGATTTGTACTGGATAAATAAATAGAGACTGAAGGATCAATAATCTAAATGTTTATTAATAACCTGATGTTGAAGGTACAAGAGAGGCCGATCATAACAGCAAGAGCAGTGCAGCACCCGGACAGTCTACAGCACGGTGCACATTATAGTTAACTCCTAATCCATCTCCACAGAAGGCAGCATTTGCAAGCATGTTTTAATTTAATGTCTAAATAATTACACTTGCGAGACGAACATGAAGTATATTGGCAACGATTTTTACACCACCACCCAGAGACGAATGTTAACAGCGCGGCAGTCAGTGGGAAGGTAAACAAACAAGACCTCCTGACCAATACAAACTGCAGCATTTAACAATTTAAACCAACTCTGTGGTGATGGAAATAACTCTCTGCTCAGTCCGTTACACCTCAAAAATGTCTTTGCCCAGCATGCTCAGCGTCTTGGCTTTTCCCTGAAGGTGCAGCAGAGAGGCTGCTTTCAACACAGCGGAGCACGCCGCCTCCCCCTTATTTTATTATAATTATATAGGCAAGAGACTGTAAGATGCTTACAAATGAATTAACTCAATAATTAATGCAGTTAACTTTTGTTTTTTTAAAGGCTGCAGACCATTTACTATTCAACAGTATTTGGAATGCAAACTATTTCTGGCTGAAATTTATAAAATATCCCACAATCGGTTTCCATGAGCGACTGCAGGTGGACACAATGCAACTGATTTAAAAGCTTAAGTATGGAAGGATTTTGGCTATAAGGTTGAAGGCAAAAGGGACCTGTACAAGTGCCACATTGTATGCATCGTCTGTTAATTTAACCATCATTACAAACATACTAACATAGTTCAGTATGTGTAGGGATAAAAAAATGAAGCACTGTGATGCATCAATAATGGTTTTATCAATTAATTGTTTCCCTCCAAATCGCAATGAAATCGTAAAGGTACCTGGAGGTTCCCACCCCTACAAGACACTGTAGTAGGGACGGCAGCCACAGACTGAAACTCACTATACTATGAATGCACTGGCTAACAAAATGCAGCACCTCCTCAATAATGAATGAAGCCAGAGTCAGACAGGTAGTGCATGCATGCCATGACGTGCAGTGTGTGTGTGTGTGTGTGCATCTGTGGACAGAGTGCGGTAGGTAAACACAGCCCTTTATAAGTACCAATGTTTTGTCTAAAATCTCCTGTTGTGTTGGTAATGTGCATGTCTGTTGATATGAAAGGAAACAGAAAGAAGTTATACAGATTAAAGGAGAAAGATGGGCGTATTTGTGTGCTTGCATGTGTGAGAAAGAGAGAGGGTCTCTTCATTTTGGTCCTTCTGGTCTTATTCTCTTCACTGATTCTCTCTCTGACGAAAACAAAACAAAAAATCACTTATCTGTGCTGTACACACACTGGGATGCTCCCTGTTCTCTCTCTTCCTCCCTTGCTCTCGGCTCGCTCTCTAATTATCTCTAAAGTGAACGTCTTGTCCTGTTACATTGTGTTTCGGCGCTCTTCACACGCCACAACATTTGAGAAGTTAACAGGGAGTACTACCCCCCGTGTTTGTGTCTTTCTCTACTTGATTTTCTTGCATCTTCTCCCTGTTGGAGGTGAACGTCTTGTCCTGTTTCACTGTGTGTTTGAGCTCCTCTTAGACTGTGACACTTGAGAGGTGAATAGGTAGCATCAGCGCCTTGTGGGCAACAAGAGGTGCTCAGCTGCTGCGTAAAAAGGCTGTGGTGCTGCCGGGTACTGAACTGAAAACGACTCATCTCTGAGCCACATTTGGATTAGAATAAGCAGAGTATATCTATCATATCTGTGAGTCAGGGGTCATCTGCACATGGTTCCACATGGCAGTTATAGCAGGTGATGGTGCTAAGTCCTTAAACAATCAAACAATCAATAATTTGTTACATGGAGGTACAAGGTACAGCACCAGTGAAATGTGATCCCATCAGCTCCTTTAACTTTTGCATTGTTATTTAGTATTTTTTTTGCATCTTCTAACATTGTTAGCTGCTGCTTGAGTCATTTAACTGTCCACACATCCCAACCTCAACAAGACGGCTGCAGGATCAGGACAGCAACTCACATTCTCACATCACATCAGTCCTTATTCCCTCATTATTAGTCGGCATAAGGAGAGTTTACAAACTAGTGAGATGATATCCTCGTTCACATGACTGTCTCACAGCCAGACGCCACCACCTTCAAAGCCAACAATAAAAATTGCCGTCAAGACTTGCAAAGTAGACGTAAGAGCCTAAATTTACCGCAAATTTGGGGGAGCTGACAGAGACGCGACTAGAAACATCTGCGCCTCAGTCATTAACAGTAGCCAACAACGGCAACAGTGCTGACAAAGCTAACAGTGCTACCAAAGGTTAGGCATTATGCCTCCACAACGACGCCTTGGGTCTGGACAGAGTTATCAGCGGTAACCGTAGTATGAGCACCAAGCAGAGCAGTGGCGATCAGCTAGCTAGGCGATCACACACAGAAAGTCATATGCACTAACATGCACACGCCACCAGACAGTCTACCAACAAACAAACAGAGAAGCTCTGCTAATGAGGCAATAACTCCATCATATCTTTGCATAACATTAAGTTATTTGCTGCTATAAAACACTCTCTATGTCATATATAGTGCATTTGAAGTGTCACTTTGAGAAGTTGGAGAAAAATCCTATCAAGCAAGGAAGGAGTTAAACAGCATTGGTTTGAGTTTTGGTAGTAGCAACAGACAAAGGCTCATGCTGTGTTCAGACCCACAATAGCACTGTGTCACTGCATTAGCACAGCAGGGGTCCTGATGCAGAGGACTCCCACAAATAATGCCGGATTGTCCAGCAAGGCAACACAACGTCATCCAGCAGAGCACTGTGTTGGCCTATTTAATGAGTTCAAGAACTAAATCCAGGTGTAGTACTTTGTAACATGAACAGCTTATTCTACTTTTCACCTTGTGATTATTGAAGGAGAACACAATATGACTGCATTCGTGATAACTTTGCAGAGTACTAGAATCTTGTCTCAGAGTATTTTTAACGTCTATGTAGTGTTTTGGCATCTGATAATCCTTCAAATTGATTTTATCAAACTGGACTTCCTGGACCATTTTTCATCTTACCACTGATACTTGTAGCAACAAGCCAACGCAGCTTCTTGCCTTTTTTTTTTTTTTTTTAATGCAGTCCTATATTTAGCTCGACCACCTGCTTAGAGAAGCAGGTCTGAGTTGATTTTCAATTCCAAGACCATCAGGGAAAGGGGGGAGTAACGCTCTCTGGACCCTGAATAATAAGTGCTAATGTGCCCTTGAGAAAGACAAAGAAAGGGACTGAGGGGAAGTGTGACTGTATTCACATGACACAGGGCAAAAAAACTGCAAAGCAGCATGTATTCTGAGCACACAATAGAATACAATACTGCAGTTCCCCTTGCAAAAACGGTTATGGTGGCAGAGAGTGGTTGGTTTGGCTGCACAGAAATATGAAACAAGAATAAAACCATGTTCATCTAGACTTCACTAAAATAACTAAGATGCAGACTGTTGTCAGATTGGCACGTTCCTAATTATCTGCACTAGTTGAATGTTCCTCAGAAATGCTCCAGCATGGTCTGGACAGCAGAAAGGGAGATGCCGTCGATCCCGTGCTGCATGTCCAACACATACCCCACAGAAAATTCTAAGTTTTAAATCCAACCAACTTGCATGTTTTTCAAATGTGGGAGAAAAACCACATGAAAAGGAAATCCAAGTCGGTGGTGTCACACCCTGTCCAACATGTCTTGTAATGCATGACGAAGTATGTTCATGTGTGTGTACCTGGAGCTGTATGTGAGCTGCACCCTCGTGTGTGTGTGTGTGTGTGTGTGTGTGTGTGTGTGTGTATACAAACAATAAACATACTGTCGGCATGAAAGTTCACTGCAAGTATGTGTGTTCCTGTGCCCGAGCGTGTGGGTGGGAGGCATGGTGTTTGTGTGTAACCGCAGCGCTCTCCTTCTCGGCAGCCCACCATTAAACCTTGGTGCCAGCCCTCTCCCAGCACACCAGGATTAACAGCACTTAAATGGGCCTGTTAGTACACCACCTCCTCTTTGCCTCCCACGCCGACTAGTGCACATGGTGCTGCCCACAGCTTTGCGCTTGCAACGCACACAGCCTCTGTTGTTTTTTGTTCTCCGCTCGCCCCCAGCCACCTAAGCCTCCTCCAATAAATAGTGCTGAAGTGTACTCAGCGGGGGGCTAAGCCCAGAACATCCTCTATTTTACCGACCTATTGGAATCTGAGTGGATGACAGAGGGAAGAAAAGAAGGAGGGAGGGAGTCAGATCCCGAGACTGAACCAGATGGGCTGTGATCACAATGTCAGTCGCTCCCTCCCTCTTTCATTCTTTGTTATTGTCTCTTGTTCCCTCTTTCCTTTTTCCTCCGTGTCTGGTTATCACATGCCCCTTGTGACAAATCATAAACAGCAGCACAGAAACAGATGCACACACACACACACACACACACACACACACACACTGGAGAGAGATGGAAGCCGACCACAGAAATCAATAAATAAAATGGATTCCCATTCGAGTCTGTTGGCCATGGTGCAGCAGGCAGAGAGAGGGATGGGAGAATGGGCTGTCTGTGTGTGTTTGTGCACTGTGCATGCATGGATGTGTTTGTGGGAGACTTTCGGGGGACACTGGGGGGATTTTGTCTCTACATGGGCATGGAAAGGCCACCCTCATATCATACCAGGGGGTGTATTGTTCACAGCCATCTACAGGCCGCAATGAGAAATTCCAGAAATTGCTGGAGAGCAACAGACAGGAGAACTGAGAGAGACAGGAGGAGGGAGCAGAGCGGAGAGCCACAGACAGCAGCCTCATAGATCCTTTGAGTTATCTTCGCACTTGCTGCTGTTTGTCATGCTGTATAGAACGGATCAATGTAAAACTAGTGATGAATGTGTTATGATATTGACTATTTTGCAACCAACTGACTTATTTATGTCATGACTGCGCAGCAGCAACACACATTGCTAAAAAGGAAACTTCCTGCTGCCTCCACTGTGGAAGTATTAGCTCCAACAAAACTGAGTGACTTTGTGGATAATATTCACTATCAGAGAATAAAAGTACTACATGCCACAGTGTAAACGTTTTTTTCCAAGTTGGACACAGTCCGTCACAATTTTTTCATCATCAATTAATTAATCAGTATTATTGTAACCATTCTTAATGGCACACATTATATTTTTGGGTTATTTTTATTTCTTAAGTTACTGTGTTATCTATGAATGGGTACATTATTTATATTTAAGTAGTAATAGATCCAGCATGATTGAGTTACTGGGAGATTTGATGTGCAGTGTTTAAGTGGAGTCATTTTGTTCTCTCGGTTATGAGCTCATTGGTTCCTACCTGCACTTGTTTTGTGGGCACAGATATGAGTGACACAGTGACGGTGAAGAGAAGCTGCTGTACCCCTAAGTTGGACTGTGTGAGTACGGTGTTGCCATGTTGGTAAAAACTAAACGAAGAGGAAGAAATAAATGTTGTGGCCTGCGTATTAGCCACAGTCCGGAAAAACTGAGAAACACCAACATTAAAGAATCATAGATACAGTGTGATGATGGCAGAAATACCTTTTTCATTGGTAACCTCTTACAATATGGTACACAAAAAACAAGCAGTTCCCTTAGTCATTATCAAACAACTAATTATTAACCAATGATTAGCCACTCACATTTGAATGGGAGTTACTAAAGAACTGACCATTAACAAACAGTTACTTCCTCATTTGTTCCTCTCCAGTTACCTTAGTTATTAATAACTCACTTAATAAAATAATAATAATAATAATAATAATAATAATAATAATAATAATAATAATAATAATATACTATATCATTTATTTATTTAAGTGGAAATGACGCCATGTTGGCCGAGTTTTCCACAGGCAGGAGAAGTGGATCAGTGTTGCTAAAGACCAAGGTAGAAAGCACTCTCTCAACTAAGCACCCCGATGAAGGCTCTCTGGTCAAAATGCATTTGTTGTCCATGTATTAATAAAGATTTTTTTAACAACAGTCAAAGTCCCTCAGATGCATTTTTGGACTGCCTGCTTATACTATGGACTTTAACACTTTTACACTGAGTGAGTTGGCCAGTCGTCGTTTTTTTTTATCTTTAAGTGACTCTTTGCACCATCCTTGATGAGCACCATTTTTACAACTAACTTTACAGAGCCTGTTTTCTTCACTCTCTCAAATTAATTTGTTTATTGATTGATTGGAAAGTAAAATTCCTGAGTAATTTGCTAAAACATTTTCTTAATCTAAATACATGTAAGGGCATATGAAAAATTATATTGTGTCAAAATGAGAGTAACTAATCTCTGGAAAACACGGTCTTTAAAGGAAATAATCACAGCTGACGAACAGAGAATATACCTGCTGTAACTGATAGTAGAGACTCTATGTGCTTCCTGTTTAAAACAAGGCATATTCCCTGCTAATTTACATTCATACCATATGGCATGTCATATGGGAATATGTAACTGCCACCTGACATTGAAAAGGATAAAAAGCAACATGCCATCATTGCCATGTTATTTCCTAAGTGCTTTATCTTAAAACAGATGGAAGAAAAAAAAAGGAGACATTGTCCCATTTCTTATTCAAATCATATGGATCACGACAGCATATGGAGAGAGAGAGCAGTGTTGACACACTCATCAGGATGTAACAGACACATTCGTATATCTGGGTTGAAAAAAAAAAAAAATCAGAAAAAAATTGTTAACGACATATGTTGTGTCAATATGGTCTTTCATTAACATGCGGCTTTGGTAGGTAACATGTACAGTATGGTCCCAACCTCAGTGCATGCGTGTGCTGAAAATGATTTCCTATGTTCCCCTGAGAGGAGAGTTTCTGTGTTCTGATATAACTTCAAATTAAAAAAAAAAACAGCAAGGTACCTGCCAGGGGTTTTCAGGAACATGATTTTTGAATCACAGCCTACCTTTTTTTTTTATCTCTGCAGGCAGTGGGTAGATTGGAGGAAAGTGAAAAACCATCTTCATTTCCTTCTCCCCCCTCCTGCTCCGCCTCCGTAGATTTCTCCTCGTCTCCTGGAAACAAGAACACCAACAGACTTAGCTATACTGGAAATGGTATACATGGTGTGAGATGGATTTGCTGCAAACTAGGGCTGCAACTAACAATCTTTTTGAAAATGGGTTAATCTGTCAATGTCTTTGAATGAATACAATTAAACTTCTGTCTACACAAAACTGGTACTGGGCGAGAGGTGGGGTACACTCTGGACAGGTTGCCAGACTGTCACAGGGCTGACACATCGAGACAGACAACTGCTCACACCTATGGGCAATTTAGAGTCACTAATTAACCCAGCCTGCACTGTGAGAGGAAGCTGAAGTATCCGTAGGAAGCCCATGCTGACACGAGGAGAACATGGAAACACTGCACGCTTCCCCACCCCGGGGTTCGAACCAGGAACCCTCTCGCTGTGAGGTGAGGTGACAATTCCAACCACTGCACTACCCTGCCACCATCATCAGCACTGTTGGTGGTTAATCATAGTTGATTTATTGACCATTGTTTTGGCTCTACTGCAAACTTATGTAGAAATATTGAGCCTTGAAGGGAGAAACACATTGTCTGTTTCTTGTTTTGGATGTGTTCTGTTTGTTGGTTCTTGAATGAGCCCGGTCTCACCCCAACGTCGTCGAAATCCGGCACTTGGGCAGTGACTTGCGGCATCAGACAGCAAGGAAAAAAGGCGTCCTTTAACGTCCGGATGATACGTGCCTGGTTGCTGTTAGATTTTAACGGCGCCCCACCCCAGCTTTGAACCAGCAACTCTCTTGCTGTGAGGCTACAATGCTAACCACTGCAAACTTATGTAGAAATATTGAGCCTCGGAAAGAAGAAACGCATTGTTTCTTGCCATGAATGTATTCTGTTTGTTGGTTCTTGAATTGAACTCTTGTGAGGTGAATCTCTCTGTTTTTCTCTTTTCTCTGCCTTTAACTTCAACATTCTGGTGTTAAATCATCCCCTTTAAGTAAGAACACAATGACCAGCAGCAGCAGCTTCAAGAAAAAACAGCATCAAAGCAACACATGGCTCCTAATCACTCTGAAGTATAGCACAATACCATGATATCAAAGTATTTCCACAACCGTCCTATGACAATGTGTTCTACTCAATGTTACCCAGGAAAATTTAAGATAGAAGTGGGTGGTACTTTCAAACTGATGAATAGTACTTAGCCTTCGAGGTTAATGTAAGGGTAAATCCCTTAGCGTGATGTCCACCATATTAAACCCATTTGCCGCACACACTATTCAATAGATTAATCAGTCGAGTTTATGGCATTAGGCTTATAGACTATAGATTATGGCATTTCACAGCTGAGCGTATTTTGACTTCACAGCCATACATTAGCCTGTCCTCCACTGCAGAGGTTTAATAAAAGCTGATTCAACCTTCAAGTGTGGGAAACATCCACAAAATGGGTCAAATGCACCCAGAAAGAAAATTTTTTGTGTCCTCTGAGCTCTCGGTTTTTTTAGTAACAAACCAAGGAAAGTCCAGCTTTCCCATGTTGTGTAATAGTGGCCACTGAGGAACAGTCAGTAATGTGGCCCTGGGAGCAGGAGGTCGTGCGAGGAGAACAGTGTGAGCCTATCCTGGCCTCGGTCTGTCTATCTGTGTGTGCAGGCTTTCAGGGCATTTATCTATCAGTTCACCATTAGAGAGGGGAAAGCATCACGCCAACTCAACACTTGACCTCAGATTAAATACCTCTGGCTAACTTGGGGCCAGAGGTCACTCCTATCAGATGGTCCCCTGTGCACGGCTGCATGCCAGACATTAAATGCCCTCGCAGACCATCGGAGGGAAATGGAGTGAGAGGACACGCAGGAAAATGTACAGCAGAAACACACAAGGATTTGGCCACGAGCTCAACGCAGACTGACACACATCCAATTACATACAATCGAAGAACTCGTGCAAAGACAGGCAGGTTTCACTTGATGCACATGACAAAACATTCAAGAACTAGCGTGTAAACAAGTGTGTGCGCTCCCTCTGTCTCCCTCACACTCACACACCAGTGCAGACACACAAACCTTGCCCAGTCAAAGAGCAGGCTTCATGCTCACGCACGCTAATAGCCTGATTGCCCCCCTACTGTCTCCAGGCTCTGCATTTAAAACACAGCAGTGATCCTCAATCACTGGCTCACACAACGCAGATAAATTAGTAACGCCCTGTGGCAGCATTAAGCAGGCCTATCCTTTTAGATGGACGCAGATAGAAAGGGCTGATTTTGCATGACAACTGTTCCCCTGTGACATTTCGTCCGTTTTAGCCCTGATTGAACTATTAATCAGTCTAATGTGAGAGAGGCAAGCTGTTCATAAACTCATCTATTCTGCATGGACGCATGCCTAAGTCGTGAGAGGAAACACACACGAACAGATAAACCCATGAGGGCCCACAGTTGGGCACGAGCACAAATACAAGCACTGAGGGGCAAAAAACATTTGGCTAGTCGGGAAGGGAGGACAAGATGAAGAATTGTCCTACCTCATCCTGAAGGAAACAGATACAGTCAAAATAATTACATTCAATTGATCCACAAGATAGTTATTAATTCAAGGAGCTGAGCAGCATTAAAGTTTTGTAGATTATGGCTATATCCATATGAAATAATGTGTTTTAAGAATGAATTGTGGGCCCATAGAAATATCATAAGAAGGCAGTTTTAAGTTTATATATATGTACATGCAGCCTGTGTGACAGAGACATCATATCATCTATAATCAGTGTTGGGGTGTAGCTAGTTACATGTAATTTAATTACAAAATATGTAATTGAATCCGTTGCTGTAACTGAGAAAAATACGTGGGCTAATTAAATTACAGTTTCTAATCAAAATCTCGGTGATTACAACAAGGTTAAATCCAATCATATTCTTTGCAGTAAAAAACAGGCCTATATTTAGAATATGACTTGTGTTTCTTTGCATCTCTTTGCTGTGTAGGAATGGCAAAGATTATTTCTGGACATTTTTCAGCTTTATATCCCAGGTTAAAACATTTGCTGGAGCCTTAATCACAGGTAGAAAGGATTTCTGCACACTTACATCTCTGCAGTGTTTCTCTTTATTGTTGAGTTCTCAAGTCTTTTAGATCTTCATCAGCGCATACATGAGGCAACAGCGGACAGGTAAGAGTAAACACCAGCCAGTCTAATCATTAGCAGGATGCAACACACCTGTGCACAGCCCCAGTGGTAGAAGCTTCACCTCCTGGGAGTTGTAGTTTTATCACTGTGAGGCATACAAATGGAAGCCATGTTTGTCTTGTCATACAACACCAGAATACAAAGAAATGGGTGGAGCACAATGAATACAGAACAACATATAAAACAACAAAGCACCTTATAACGGTGTGAAAAAATTACAATTTCATCACATAGTAAATGGGTCTTTGAGAGGAATGAGGCTGAAGCCATCTTTACTCAGAGATCTAAAAAACACACATCTCAAAATACAAGAAGAACAAAGGGCTATTAAAGGGTGACAGCTGAGAATCATTATTAACCATAGACTCCAAATCCTATTAAACAAAATGGGAAAACATGTAGGATTCAAAAAGTAATCAAAAGGTAACCAAATGTAATGCATTACTTTGATGAAGTAACTAAAACAGTCACATACAGTAGGCCCACTTACTTACATGTTAACAAGGTTCCTTTTCATCTCTTTTCATGTCTAAAGTAACTTTACCAACACAGTCTTTAACACAAGGAAGTATTGCATAAAACACAATATTAAGAAAGGCAGACAAAATGTAATGTTAGCTAAGTCTCTACCCTGCAGGCACCAGACGTCAAAATGACGTCACCAGAATTTTGCTAAAAATCAACTTCTAACAACATTGACTGTGGTTGGATTTGTTCACTGGCAGTTCACAATGTGCATTGTGTCCGAAAAGCAGATTTGTTTGATGCAGACTGTGTAAACATTCTAAACTCAGCATTGCTGCAGGTCTTCCTTAACGTTAAATTGGAGAACACTGAAAATAAAATAAAAGAAACTGAGCCCAACAGCATATGACGCTAATCTCAGTAACTGGCTAAACTAGCTTAAATAGCTAACAAACCTGTACCCGCTAAACAAACTAGCGCGCACAGCGTTTACCACTAAACTCATGCAAGAGTGAAACTTTTTTTATTTGACTTATGTCACCTTGTAAACATAACAAATCTCTACCCACCAATTGTCAACTTCCTCTTACGTGAGGCAAAACTATTAATAAAAATGCTAAAAAGTTTGACTGACTTTTTCTCTAGTGTAAGTCATGCTCAGACTTGTCACAGTGCGACGGGACACTGCTGCTTGGCCCCGTGAAATGTTTACATATAAAAAAGCCCAAATGGAACCGTTAATAGGAGCACCGTTCTCTGCAGTTTCTGCAGTAAGGAATTTTCGGGCCATTGGAAAATGTCCAGCCTGTATGGAAAAATCTCAGCACACCCAAAAACAGCAGGTGTGTAGGAGAGAGGCTGCAACCCCAAAATATATACAAATCAAAAAAGGGTCCCGCACATCGTCTCACTCTCTTATTTTCATTTTATTTAAGCAACGTTTTATTCGGTGTGACCTTCATCAGGCATTTCAGAACGTCTAGCCTAAAATATCACCTCAGTGTAAAGCATTTAGCAGCAAACCCAGAGGTCTGAGCTAGCCTAGCCTCTGATGCTAGCGCTGGCAGTCCGCCTCATTAAGACAGACTCGACCAGGCGTTCAGGCGCAAACTGAGCAAATCTACCTGTGACCGACTAACTAACGCCCATGCAAATGATTTATCACAGAGCACGTAATTATTAGATTAATTTTTGAAATCGCTTGACAGCCTGATAATAATATTATGTCAAAATAATATATCATAGCCTCTTAGCTATCAAGTTAACACAGGAAGTTTTTCTACCAAAATAAAAGCATAATAAATGCATTTACAATGAGCATTGAGTTTCCTTATCATACACAAACCACCACATGTAATATATTGCAAAATCATCCAATTAATGCTTCATAATAAATAAAAAAAACAAATCCTATTTAAGTAGGAAACAGCTCCAAGTCTGAGCCAATGACCCAGCATTCCCTAACAAGGCCATCTTAACCCTGAGCCATCGTCAGACGTCAGCAGCTTCTCTGTGCTCATGGAAGCCTCTCATATTAACCTCTTACCGCAACCACCTTAACCACTGCTCAGGCTCAGGGGATGGAAACTTCAGTTGATAATGCTCATCAATTCAATGCTACGCTTTGGCAGCTGGAGGCTTCACATGGCAGGAAAGGCCCCGATTGACATGAACAGGCCAGTGGCATTCCTGTGGCTGTATGTTTTGCAACAGCAGAGTTAGCAGATGAGATGAGGGTAGTAATTAAGATACAGGAAGAAGAAACTGTTAGTATAGTTTCCAAAATGTCAGAGCCTTTCCAGATGCTCACGCAAAAAAGCTGGCTCAGATACAGTTGGGAGAGTAATTTACTTTTAAAGTACACACATTTTTTCCTTGTGAAAATGAAGAATGAATAAACAGTTGTGTTTAAAATGCAGACAGACAACGCTTGAAGTCAGATTAGCTGAGCTCTGCTTGCATGCATAGGTCACACTCCATGCTCTGTTTGGGTTGTGTGCATTTAATTCATTGCCTCATGACTAATTTGAAATAACGTCCAGACATCCCTGCAGGGGCTGTTACAGGACCAGTCTGCTCATGGAAATATGTGGTTTACAAATGTCTTAAGACGGACATTTCTGCTTTTTCTATGTGATATAATTGTCCTTATTTCCTTGTGGCTGACCAAAGCAAACCTTCATCTCAGCTCGTGTCGCCCACCCTAACAGAGAGAGGGAGAGAGAAATCTTTGCTATGATTTCATCTGTGATGCATGTTCGTGCTATTTCTGGACCCGTCAATGAATCGTGCAGACTCAGTCGCTCTGATGCAAATTGCACTCGCCCACTCAAGTCTAGCCTACCTTCCGTGCTTGTTTATCTGCCTCCACAGCAGAAAAAAAAAAATGGTGAACGTGACAAAGGGAGAGAAAAATGTTGTACTCAGGCAGAGACAATAATCAAACCTCGCACCCTACTGTGCCAAAGAGGGGAGAGGGAAGACAAGCCCTCTCTCTGTGTTTCCCCCTCCCTCCTCTTCCTGTCTCACTCTCTCTTACCCTCTCTGAAACCGGTCATATCCTCAAATGCCCCTATGGCAAGGGCAGAGGAGGAAAGAAAGTGGTGGCAATTATTTAATGCAGCATCATATAGAAAGCAGTACATCTGGACCATGATTGAAAATCATTTTGTGACAAATCATTTAGCTGAGCTTTCTTTGCTGTATATCAAATAGTTATTGTGGGTTTTTTTGTACTTTCAGAGCAGTCTGTTGCATATACAGCTGTGCTTTTTTTTGCCTACAACAATGTTATCATGACATTTTAATCCCCTTTATTATCATCGTATTAATACAGTTCATATCTATTTCACTTTAGCCAGTCTGATTATCGAATCCAGGCAGGTTAATAATTGTTGAGGAGCTGGAATTTAAAAAAAAAAAAATAACAATCTAATTATTTCTCTGTCATAATTGTTTGTGGAGCTACTAGACTGTGTTTTGGGCAGTCTCTGTGGCAAAAGCAAATTAACCTAATTTGGGAAGGTGCATCCAGTGTTTTAGGGGCACTGAGCCTGCAGGGACCGGGAGCTTGGCATCTATTGAGTCTGTTTCCGGCACGCTATGCTGTGTGGGCAAGTGTATAATGAAGCATGCTGAGTGTGTGCTTGCGTGCGTGTGTGAGCGAGAGGGAGATAGGGAGGGGAAGGAGAAGGAGGGGGAGGGGCGACAGGCGAAAGTGTGTGTGTGTCTGTGTGTGCATGCACGGATTTAAGAGGGGGGTGGAGGGGTGAATATGACCCACTATTCTTTTTTTGGCATGAAATGACTAATATTGTCACGCTTGACATATTTGGGCTAGGCTGTGCGGGACAAATCCGCTGGCCAACCATGCAGGTTTAACTCACCAAAATCCCCACAAAATACTGCAGGACCAGCACTCCACACACAAAACTGTGACTGACAATGAAAGAGGAGAATTATGAAACTGGAGAGACAGACAAGCACTCAGAACACATACACTGTGAAATTAAAAAAAGTCTTTCTTTTTTGTGTGTGTATGATGATATAACTTTAGTGACATAAGCTCCTCTACACTCATTCACTTCACCCAAATAGCCAATCCCACCCACTGCTTTCACTCTGCTCAGCGGATGTGAGCTCCTTTCCTTGGTATTTCTTTGGGTGACGCCAAACGGTCCTCTTGTGCACGCCATGCTCTGCTGCACAAGCCCCGTCCACTCCATCTGAATGTAAGTCACGTCCACCTGTGTTGTTGCGTCACTGTGTGTAGCCCCTGACACTGAGTCACGAAAAATTTGTAGGCCCCTGATTTTTCATACATGCCAGCCAATTTGTCATGGGCTTGTGTGAATGCCCAAATCATTGTGAGTAAGCACAGCAGTATGAAAAATTCTAATTATAGTACAACAACTACGATAAGAATAAAAGCATCTATGAGAAACCTGTAAAAACATGAAAACATATAAACTATATCATCACATCCATGTCTTGTAGCCAACACAGTTTGAGTTTACAGGTGATATTTTATTGTAAAAATTGTACAAGGTGTCAGTTGTAGTTCAGTGCGCCCACATCAGGGCAGTTTAATCAGCTTCAGCAATGGATGCCTTGACCTCTACGTTACTGAGTGGCATAAACTCTGCAACTCCGCACTTCATTATTGGGAAGCAGGGGTGTAAATATAGACAGTGCGGGCAGTGCAATTGCACTGGGGCCCCTGGGGTGGAGGGGCCCGTAGGGAGAGCAGGCCCTTGCAAGTGAGTCAGCTTGGAAATATACCTGTGTTCAGATGTCCTCGAAAAGGCAAACCCATCTCACCCATTTAAATATGCTTTTTCTATAAGTATGAAATCTATAAAGAAACTAAAAACAATTCAATTAAATTATTAATTTCTTACTTTCTCTGATATTTTTGTCAGATATGCTCTGATGATTGCTAGCTAAATGTATGTTGATGTTGTCCAATGTCAGGTCTCTATTTGTGTCAAGACAATACGTCATAATAGTGTCTACTAGGGCCCATCGTTAACGTCCTCACGCCACTGCTAAACAGCTACATTTATGCTAATTTCAGGGGGGTGAATGTGTGCTCGTAATTGGAGGAGAGTATTACTCATCGCGTCCAAAAGTGGGTGGAGCTTGTGTGAGACACAACTAATTTGTTGAATAATTTTGAAATTCTTAGCTGTCCATGCTCATTTATCTTTATTAGAAAATAAGAAGTATTAGCAATATGTTGTAGAAATGTTTCACAGTGGCCCTATTAAGGGGAAACCTGAAAAGAGATAAGGTATGAATTTCAATAAAAAATTCCTCGCAGCAGCTGTCCAACACATTCTCACTCTGACCTCGTCATATATTGACATGTTTGGTCATGGACTTTCCACGTCCACATACGATGTACCCTGGGTGTGTTGGTTGTTGACGTTCTGGGACACCGTATCAAGTTCTGCCTGTTACATGCATTGTCTTCTTTCAAAATACACTTCCGTTTTCGCAGGAAATTTACCGTTTACATACAGTCTCTTTCAAAATAAACGCACTACATTGGTACACCGTGAATTGATGTTTTTCTTCCTTCAACAACAAGCACACGTGGTTAGGTTTAGGAAAAAAGAGCAGTGTATAGCTTTGGAACACCGTGCTCTCAGGTAAAAGTCGGTGTATGTTGGACCCATCCACCAAACCTCCCACCTGCCCCACTTGGACTTTCGCCACCTTAACTTTCGTCCTTGTCCCATTGCATTACCCCCTGACACCACTGGGTGCCGTTAAACTATAGCGGCAAGCAGCCGCATATCATGCAGACGTTAAAGGACGCCTTTTTTCGTTGGTGTCTGATGCTGCAAGCTCCTGCCCAAGCGCCTGATTTTGACGACTTTGGAGGGGTTTTTTTTCTACTTTTATTTGCTAAATCTGTTTCTGTTGAACTTAGCTGCATTTACCTTTTATCGATACACCTATTTTCCTCCTCCCTTCAGCGTAAAAACTTAATGTACTTCAAGATTAACTTTTTTTTCATGGAGGCTTTTTTATGTGCAAACTGAAAGTGAACAAACAGTTGGATGGATGTATGTCATGGCAGGCTTTTTACCCTGGTTTTGGGCGTGGCTATTAGCTATAAACACGTTGGCCTTCAGATGTGGTTCGATGGGGGGTTGACCGACTAGTTTGCTTCGACTATGCCTTGACCTTTTGACCCACTATCAATGGCTGCTCCTCTACTCTGCCTTCACTTGCACCCGCCACTCAGGCGAATGGCGAAGTTTTCAAATACAAACAATTACCTCTTGTTTCCATTTGTGACTGCTAGTGAGTGATGTAACTCAGGACAGCTTTAAAATGTTGAGGACTAACTCAGCCATCATTTATATTAGATGTAAATCTGTCCATCCAGATAACAATCTAATTATGTTTATTAAGGTTTGTGTGTTTATCTCAGCCTGTCTGTCTTTTGTCCTCCAGTTTGTTTATCTCTCTGTCCAGTGGTTTTCCTGTCCACCCATCTCCCTCTGCTTGAATCTCTATATAGCTCTCTACTGGGCTGCCTGTCTGTCTCTCTGTCTTTTTGCTTATCTGCAGGACTATTAAGTGTGTGTGTGTGTGTGTGTCTGTGAGTGTGTGTGTGCGCGCGTGTGTGTGCTGAATGGATTTGCATGAGAGCCAGTGGGGTGACCCTGCTCTCTCACGCCAAGGCTTCTGTGGAACAAATAGGACTAGTCGGATGTCGTGACAGCACTCACATCAGTTTAAATAAGAGTGCTGTGCTGCAGCCGTGTGTGTGTGTGTGTACGTCTGTGTGTGTGTGAGTGTGTGTGTGTTTAAGCGAGCAGCCAGGCACGCATTTAGTCAGAAAAGCTTTACGAGGCTTTGTGTGTGTGCGTATGAGAGTGTTTCTGTGTGTGCGTGGGGCTGTGTGTTTCAGCCACTGAGCATGCAATATCTTGTGAGGTTTGAGGTTTTGTGAAGAGGAAGACAGCGATATTAACAGTTTAATGAGCTCAGTGGGGTTCACACACACTGACACACAGGCCAAACACTCCACAGAGTTCCTTTGAAAAGGAACAGGTTTGTCCTGTAAGGCCAACCTGCCTTCTGAATAAATGAACGCTGTCACGGGGTTAAACAGAGTTCACTTCATCATACATCACTGCAATATAAATGAGTGCCAACCACAATGGATTGTAACCTTCATTATAGTTATGATGCCTGGGAAATTAAATAGACGTGTTATTTTCGAAGGTGCAGTCAGGGCCAATGAATTGTTACAATCAATTAAAGTAATTATTTTTTGATTGTTTACTGAAACAAGAGTTCATTTTGTTTCGTGTCCTTATCTGCATGCTCCCATTCTGTCACATAAAATGATATTACTTTTTCTTTTATCTATTTGTGAAGGCCACATACCTTCTGTACATTTTCCTGTGAATATAAAACCTCCCCGTGTGCACCGCTGCCTTTGAAAACGACTGAAAATATATTTTTACAGACTTTCATGAAAAGACAATCAAGTGCAAAAAAAGTGACATGTTTTTGAGAGATTATTTTCTGGAGGAGACTTTGATTTCTTTCTATAAGTGCCAGGTGATTGACAGTGAGCAGAATGTGATGTAATGCAGAAGCTAATATGAAAACCCTTTGTTAAATAACGATACAACTAAATAAAACTGGCATAAACAGATTAAGGGTTATATCTCATTAATGCTGTACACCAGGGATACTTGGCTTGCTGTATTCGGGGGCCAATTTAGCAAAATTATAGAAGGTTTATGGGCTTCGTTTCTGGGATTCGAGGACATTTGGGGCTTAGCCCAGACTTCCGTCCAGGGGATTCTCCCCACTAGCTTTTTTTTTTTTTTTTTCATGAGAAGCAAGCTCTATTTAGTTGCTTTTTAATGCACTCTGGCACGTTATGTACATTCAAAGCGCAACAAAAATTCCCATTGTGTATCATTTATTTTCATTGTGAATAAGAAATGGTTGGCCAGGCCACATGGCCCTTTTGCAGGCCAGTTTAGGCCCACAGGCCACAAGTTGAGTATCGCTGCTGTACAGCAACAATGAACCCTGATATCTCAAACTACCCTGTGTGTGTTTCCTTTGAGGCTGCCGTCAGAATGTGTTTGTATCATAGCTGTTGTCTTCCGTGCCTTGCAACTGTGTGAAAACTGCCCCACAAATGTGAAATTACATACTTCATGATGGTTACAGTTTTTGTCCTTGTGGTGGTGTCACTACGTTTTCTAGTTTGAGATTTATTGTACAATGAAAAAAAGTTTGTTTTGATGGCGAAACCAAAGATGAGCGCTTTATGTGTTTACAAGTCACACTCATGGTTGAGCAGAGGGAGTGGTTTAAGGGTGTTTTGAGAAAACAATCAGGGATGGAAACTGCAGGTTCAGCTGTTTAGCATCAAATTAATTCATGGGTCATTCTTTGTATTATGATTCTTACTTTGTGCTAAAACGCTAAGATAATGTGTGATGGTACAATGAGTGCTTCACACTGAGAAAGTGGGAGGAAGATACATATTCATACAGCATTACTAATTTGACTTTATAGGACAGTTCTTACTCAATACAGTATGGTCTGGCCATTTTCATATTAGTAATGTTAACATTGTAAGAAGTGAAGTAAGCAATTGCTAAAGTATAAATATACTTAAGCAATGTAAATATATTTTAGTTTTATTTATTTTTTAATCTAATTTAATATAAATTAATATTTCATTCTATTTTATCTTATTTTAAAAAAAATTTAATTCAATTTATGTAGTTCCAGTACAGGGTATGAGACTGATGTGTTGCACAGAGACTTTCTAGCTTTTGGTATTTTTATTCTTGTCCCATATGTTTCAACAAAATAAATTATTCTATAGTGAGGGATCCCCTCAAGCTGAACTCCTATGAACCTGGTCAGGTAGTCTGGATTTAGGGTGCCCACAAAGCCTCTGCGTCACCACACACCCTGAGGCGCGACTGCTGATGAAGCACAAGGAAGATATGCGTCACAGTGGCAGGACTGTGGAGATGAGTGTGATGCGTGCAGCGGATGACTCTCACACTGGAAACCCCTTTTACTATATGGCAAGTCACGAAGGCATTTGCGTCTCTGTTTTCTCCCTGAAGCTGTGAAGGGAGTCCTTTGAGCTGTGTGTCGGCAGGGTAGTAGCCCCATTGACACACACATGCACCGCTAGCCATCCTGAGGCGACCACGACTCTGGTCTCCTGTGAAAAAGAGAGAAAGACGAGGAAAAAAGGAGAGATAGTCAAGGAGACGGAGAGTCAATGTATGTGTGTGACTGTGAGTGAGCTGGCTGTGAGACATAATTACGGCAGATTAGTGAAGCCACACTGAGAACCTGAGTCGGAGCCGTCTGGACCCAGAGACAATGACCTCTGGGATAGATGGCTCTCACACATACACACACACACACACACACACACAACACACACACACACACACACACACACACACACACACACACACACACAGACACACACTCAAGTGTTCCTCACGGAAAGGCGGAGTTAAGTGGAAAAAACACTGAGTATCTACATGCTTATCCCCTGCTTGTAAATTCCAATCTGAGCTGCACGTTTTTAGTCTGTCAGCAGGATCAGTGGTTCATGAATCCCTGAGGTACTGACTGTGAATGTGAATAATATCAGTAAAACAATGACAAGACATTAGGCCACTGTAATGAATAATCAAACAAAGGGCACCTGTAATCTGAAGACACACATACTACTGCACACATGGTGGAAGGCTACGTTGGTTTTAACGGTGGTTTCTTAGGCATCTTGAGTAAATATGGTACGACAGTTGCTTTGCTTTAATGATAATGCAACATCGGCTGAAACTGAGATATGTCATCAAGGGCACAGTTGTCAAATCTGAACATCTGGAGCCTGTTTCACAAAAACACTGTACACAGATTGCAGATGTTATCAGTTTTACATTTTCTTGCTACCAAATTGCAGATAAATTTGTGAGTCCTACAGGACTCTTGCATGTGCTCGCAAGGGTGGCAGTTCATTTGTTCAGTGAAATATGTCAACATGAAGTGGAGTGGAAATGAAGTGCAAATTGCAGCTTCTGTGTTTCAAATTTGCTGCTTTAGTAACAATAACAAATAACTTTATTCATACATTTTAGACAAAAAATGTACAATACATCGTCCTTTACAAAATAAAAAGACAAGATATGGGAACTTAAAAACATAGCATATGGGCTTTTTTTTTTTAAGAGACAAATAAAAAAGAGATTTAAATACCCAACATCACTGCTGACTTAAGTCCTGGACAGAGGAACCCCTAATGTGAGATAGACTGCAGTAATATGCGAGAGGGTCACTGATGTATCCTGCAGCAAGGCCATAAAATGATTTGAAAATGACAAGAAGCACCTTAAAATTAATAGAGCACCTTCTGCCCACAACGCTTCCATAGGGTTCAGCATTGACTTCTGATGTCCCATGGTCGTCCTCTAGATGCCATCTGCTCATCCTGGGGCCCGAGTGGAGTCCTTTCTCTTCATCCACCCGCTGACTGCCCTTCTCAGCAGCTCTGGAGATGTCTTTGACTGCTTGTTGGCAGACCTTGCCTCAAATTCTCATTTACCGAAGTAGCCTTGATGTTGATGTGGCTATGAACCTTTAGTTTCCAGCCACGTTGTTGGGCATTGACTGCAAGCTCAGCATACCTCAGTTTTTTGTGCTTGTAAGCCTCCTCCACTGCATCTTCCCAGAGCACTGTAAGTCCGATGACGTTAACAAGATGCACAAGGTCTGGTTTCAGATTGGCTGGCACGATTTAAGCTTGTAAGGAGAACCACGGGCCTAGATCTGCCATCATCTTCATGCCATGCTTCCCATTATCTGGCCTCGATCTGACTAGTCTGGCATGACCCTCACTTTTGCGGACAAATACTGTTGCAGACAGTACGATGACGGGGAACCAAGAGCGTTGAAGCTCTTTCACCGAGTTTCCAGCACTGCTGCAAGACACCCCAGCACCTGGTTGTGCCACCAGGTTATCAGAACATCATAGGCAGCCTTGATGGTGAAGCTCACTCTTAATGTCTCCATTTACCACGGCTCTTTCCAGCAGATCTTTTTCCGTCTCTACTCCCTCCCATCTCATGCATTGCCCTGCCTTGCCTGAGTCATGGCCTTTGCACATCTTCTTGCTTCCTCCTGCGGATGTATCTCCTCCACTGCAAGCCCGTGTCTCTGGGATGGAGTAGCCTTGTTCCAGGCTGGTGTGCTGGCCCAAAGGCCTAGGCCAACCCTCTGCTGCTGCACTTGGCCCACAATGTCCCGATGTTTTAGCACCACCTTTGCCAGCTTGGTTGCTTCTGCCCAGGTCCATTTTCTGCCTTTAGCCAGGGTAGGAGCAGCTGGATCGCATGAGTCAGTTAGTCTCACCTTCAGTCTTACTTTGGCACACTTGTACTCCTCTGAGACTGAAAATGAGTAGGAGTCCTCTGCAGCTGAGGCTCCTGGGAAGACCAAGCCACTCTCTTGCATATAAGCTAGTCAGCCTCTCCAGCTTTGTACAGGGTTAATGGTCACATGAGACATGGAAGGAGCCTGAGCTGCATGTACCAGAGCTTCAACTTGCCTGCTGTAGATCTTGAGGCCACTCACACTATCCTTCCTGAGTTGGTCTACTTGCTCTGTGTGCTTGAGGGATGCTTTATACCACCATCCAAGGTTCTTCACAGGCTTCACGGAGACTGTTGGTATAGTCTCCAAGCCAGGACAGAAGCACTGGTCTGGCAGCTTCCCCTTGATGATGGAGATGCTTCTATACTTGCTTGGCTTGATCTCCATGCAAGCCAGCTTGATCTTCTCTTGAAGTTTTTTTTAACAGGTGTACAGCACAAGCCTATCCCAGCTGGCACTAGGCGAGAGGTGGGGTACACCCTGGACAGGTCGCCAGACTATCGCAGGGCTAACACATAGATACAGACCACCATTCATGCTCTCTCTCACTCACACCTACTGCCAATTTAGAGTCACCAATTGACCTAGTCTGCATGTCAAAGAAAGGTTTCACCACCTTGGAGTTCAAACCCCCCCACCCCCACCACTGAACTGTCTTGCTGTGAAGTGACAATGCTAACTGTGCCGCCACAATCATGTTCTTAGAAAAGCCTGTAAACAGAGCATCAGAGTAATCAAGACATGGAAATAAAAGCATGTTCTTCAAATGGTTAAAGGCCCCTATAATAGTGTGTGCTTCAGAATTTTAATTTCTATCAAAAATTATTTCAAAAGAAAATGTGCATGACTCAGATCATCAAGTAAGAGATGTAGAATTTGGTATCATCTGCGTAGCTGTGGAAAAAGATGTTATATTAATGGATGATATGACACAATGGCAACATGCTCAGACAGAAAACAAGGGGGCTCAGCACTGAACCTTGGGGCACACCACAAGAAATATTTACTCTTCCCAAACAGAACACCCCAAGGGACACAAAGTAGTTTGATCTCTTAGGTAAGCCCTAAACCAGACTAGAACTGTGCCTGAGATCCCAACTCAGATTTATTTTAACAATACAATTCTATAATAGAGCTTTTATTTACTCTTAGTTGAAGCCACCTTTAACACATGATGAAAACAATGTCCATATGTTGCTAAGACAGAGGATCGCCAGCTGTAAAAGACTCACTAAGGATAAGCAAAATGAGATTTGTGAGTGCAGTGAAATGGTATATAAGCACTCATCTTGCAGGTTCACTAGACAGTTCTGGGAAGTTAACGTGTTTGTTTGACAGAACAAAGAACTTCCAGCCTTCTGTTTTCACTCGCTTTTTTTTCTCCTCCTGTGAAAGGCAAACAACAAAGAATGCTGATTTTTTTTTTCTTTTCTTTCTACAGAATGCTTTTTTAATTTCCTCCTCATTACTTTGTGTGTGTGTGTGTGTGTGTGTGTGTGTGTGTGTGTGTGTGTGTGTGTGTGTGTGTGTGTGTGTGTGTTTCTGGGCAGCACTCCAGTCTGTCATCTCAATCTGATCTCTATCACCCACGGCTGTCTGGCTAGGGTTATCTAGCCAGAGGACCACCCCTGCAGAAGGGAAGAGGAGTGCAACATAGGAGCACCACTTGTCCTACCCTCATTTTTACATCCTCTCTCCTTGTTCCTCCTTTACTTCTTTGTTTTCACTTGTCATTCATTAACACCTGTTCCACTCTCCGGGGCTCTCACCTGTTCTTCTGTCATTAACGCTATATTTACCTTCTCACCTTGACTCCGGTTTACTTCATACACTATGTTCTCCTTTTTGACCTCTTGATTCTTTCTTTCCATCACATCCCACCTCTCCTTTTTTTTTTATACAAACACAGCCAGGAGATTCTTCGCTAAGTTTAGCATACTGACACACGCACACACATAAACTTCAATCTAAAAATATCAAGTTATGGCTTTAAAGGGGGTTATGTGCTGGACTATTTAATGATCCTAAGACACTCTGTTAAGCTCTTACCTTTGGAAAAAGCCAAGCTAGTTGTTTTCCCCTGTATTCAATCTCTATGCTAATAAGCTTACCGTCTCCTGGCTGTAGCTTCGTATTCAACAGACAGATTTGAGTGGTACCAATCTTCTTATCTAACCATCGCAGAAAGTGAATGAGCATATTTCCCAATATGTCAAACTATTTCTTTGATCATCTTGAAAACTGCCCAGTTCATACATTATATACACTGAACAAAAATATAAACGCAACACTTTTGTTTTTGCTCCCATCCAAGATCTAAAACATTTGCTATACACACAAAAGACCATTTCTCATAAATATTGTTCACAAATCTGTCTAAATTTGTGTTAGTGAGCACTTCTCCTTTGCCGAGATAATCCATCCCACCTCACCGGTGTGGCGTATCAAGATGCTGATTAGACAGCATGAATATTGCACAGGTGTGCCTCAGGCTGGCTACAATAAAAGGGAGCAAAAACAAAAGTGTTGCGTTTATATTTTTGTTCAGTTGTAGTTCTAGAAAAGAACATTGAAACTTTGCATTTAAGTCATACAGTATTGCTTTAATATAATGTACTAGGTTATGCCTGTCATGTAGATGTGAGTTAACTGATTTCTGAAAAACACTGCTGGCATATGCAGCACTCATATATGTACCTACAAAAAAGTAGGTGTACATTGCCTAAAAAAGTATTCTTGGCATTCATTTCTTGGTCATTGCAGGTAGCATCAATCCTCTCACCACCTGCTTGGTATCCATGTTGTAATACCCAGTGTCCAGTTCAAAAAAAGCCCCATTGCCATTAAAATCAGTTAAATTCTTAACCTCATAGCAAATGGAAAATGGCATAAACCACAACATGGTCGAGTCACATTGCAAGTGGCCCACCCTTTGTGTCAGTGTTGATGGTTCCCTCCTCACTTCCTTGTTGTGAGATAAGAAGTTAGTCTGGCCCTTTGGAGGGGTGTGTGTGTCTTAATCAAGGTTGCTCCATACAGAAACACAAGCAGAGTGAACAAATTAGACTTGGCAGAGACCAGGGGAGAGTTTATTAGGATTGGGATCTTGGAGGGCGTACAGGGATTTGGCCGCCTGCTTATATACAAAGTTATCCATTTTAATTTCGGTACTCATATTGTTTTGTCTGTTGTTGACTCTGGTGGGGCTGCCAACATTCAGGCGTAGCATTTCCTCTCTTAATAGAGTAAAGAAAAACGCAGAAGGGGGGGAAAACGACAAATTGCTCTCCTTTTAAGCAAATAGGTTCAGGGTTGATTTCATCCGTAAGTTTCTCTGTATTTGCCTTTCTATACCTGCCTAATCCAGTCTTCGTAGTTAACATCTAGCAAATGAAACCTAAATTCATCCCAGGCTGCGATCCAAGATCAGAGTATAATCCTTTGATCATTAAATCTACCAGCAAAAGCTGAACTTGACAGTGTCAGCCTGATCTTTTGCATGGTTAAGCAAGGTGTTTGCATTTGAGCTGTTCCAGATCCATTTCCCCCTCGGTAATGCTCGCTGCGTATCGTAGTTAATTAACACATACAGCTAGACACACATAACAAAAAAGGCTGACACGCACACACTTACACAGATGTGCACACCGGCTTTCACATGAACAAACACACACAAAACCCCCTAAGCCAGCCATGAATGCTTTCTCTGTACCAGAAAGTGCACATTAACACATCTTTAAAACCTGACATTTATATCACCCTCCCTCTCTCGACTCCCCTTCTCTTTGCTATATTGGCTGTGGTGTTGTTGGCTCCATTTGAATCCCCAGCTACTAATTAGGCATTTGTTTTGAATCTTTCTCTTGATTTTGCCTGGTCGTTACTTTTCCCACATTTGCATGTGAAGCGCGGGCACGCCCAGCCATTAAAACTATCTCAGGGCTCTCGGGGGGGATACTGACACATGAATGACACATGAGAAAAAGAAACAGAGAGAAAGAGAGATGACAGATTATAAAAGCCACGTTCTTTAGAGGTTAAGAGGAGGAGCAACATAATGATAAATGTCTTGTTATTCACAACAGAAGGCACTCTTCACACAATCAGACATTCAGAAATCCTACACAGTAATCTCAAAGAACTCGTGGGAACAATGCAAAGTTACATCAATATGATTTCAATACAAATTCTATTTGAGGATGTTATTTTCCGTCTGGACACACTGCGCCTAATACATCATTTCCAAAGTCTGTTAAAGTAGGACACTAGCTGTGAGACTAAAGATACAGTGTTGTATAAATAAAGCTCGTGACTTGCTGCCAACTTTAGGTTCCCACTCATCAGCTAAGTCGTGAAAGGTTCCTCAGCTCCATCCTACAAGCATTCACTCACGCTGCAAACAGAACTATGGTGACGTATTCGCCTCACACGTCTAAGCAAACTACATACATCACCTGTATGTATGTGTGTGTGTGGGCGTGTGTGTGTGTGTGTGTGGCTCCCATGTTGCCTTGACAACCTGCTGCAGTTTCTCTTTTTGTTTGCCCTTGGAGCCGAGAGCGGACTCACGCCAACGCAGGAGCAGAAATCGGAACAGAGGGAGGACGGAGAATGACATCGTCCTGGGCTTTTCAACTCACCTCTCGAGTGAACGACACCCACAGCTCTCCCACCTGCTTTCACCTGTCAAGCAGCAAATGTAGGCTGATCGTGCTGATACGTCTGCAGGGAAGGGAAGAGAAAAACGTGTCTCATCTGTGAGCTTCGTGCTCTCAGGAAGTGGTTGAACTGCTAAGCTGTGTGGAACACCAGGGTCCAGCTTTTGGGCCAGATTTTGTATCGTGCTTTGGCAATAAAAGTAACAATGTTTAAAGGTTTACTTCAATATTGTGGGAAATACGCTTGTTGGCTCTCATTCGGGTTAGATGTGTGGATTGATAGCACTCTCATATCTGCCTAGTAAATAAAAGAACACAGACAATAGCTTCAATTAGCTCAGCATAGCATAACGACTAGAAAGGGGGGCCTGGCTCTGTCCAAGGTAGGGCTGGGTATTGTCAAAAAAATTCCAATACCAGTACCCTTACAGTGATATGAATACTAATAGAGTTCTTCATTTAACATATTTGATACTTTTTTCTACTTCATTCAATGCCCATCATGTGAATGGAAGTTAAGTTGTTAAAATTTTTTTAGTATTGCCATACTTTCAAACTCTGTCAAATACACCGCGCTCAACTTCACTACATCACAGACTGTATGGGTTGTAGCTGCTGTGGTAGTGGGCCAATGACATGTTGCATTAAATCAAAGAATGTATGCAGTGATTGGCTGTAAGCAAAATCATACAAATAGTCTTCTTGTTTTCTAGATCTGGGTACAACAAGGATCAAATGCAGTTTCGATACACCTTGGTAATGGGCTATCACGGTCAATACTATAATGGCAGAGGTGGGACCAAGTCACTGTTTTGCAAGTGGTTTAAAATCTTTGCACTTTAGTCCCAAGTCAAGTCTCAACTCAAGACAGTTAAGTCCTGAGTCAAGTCCCAAATCCTAAACTTTGAGTTTTGAGTCCTAAACAAGTCATAATGGCTTCTGCACCATATGTACTGCCATTTTAACAGTACAGAAGTCCATAAAACACAAATATTTTTTAAATGTGTATTTTCGCTAAAACAAGTGCAACTAAAGTCAATCATATAGCATATAGCACTATTTACTAGTATAACAACAGCAAGAACTCTGTATGTTTACGTCCTGTCTTGTTGTATTTAACTCATCTCAAATTGGAAAAATGGGGGGAAAATGGTGGTGCAGTGGTTAGCATTGTTGACTCACAGCAAGAGGGTTCCTGGTTCGAACTCAAGGTGGAGGGTTTGAACCTTGAGGTGGGAGAGCCCTTCTGTGTGGAGTTTGCATGTTGTCCTCGTGTCAGCGTGGGTTTTCTCAGGGTGCTCCGGTTTCCTCCCACGGTCCAAAGACATGCAGGCTAGGTAAACTGGTGACTCTAAATTGCTCGTAGATATGAATGTGAGCGTGAATGGTTGTCTGTCTCTACGTGTCAGCCCTGTGATAGTCTGGCGACCTGTCCAGGGGGTACTCTGCCACTCGCTCGTTCAAGTCAAGCTGCAAGTCTTTTGGGTTTGTCAAGTCAAAGTCCCAGCCCTAGTCTGACAGTAACATAATTAGCCTACTTGAATCTCTAATGCTCACAAATTACTGTGTTACATCTTGTTTGTTTAATCTGTACAAATAACAAAAAGTGTATAAATGGCAAGATTTATGGGAGTCTCGTCATCACAGCACAATGCCAGTAAAACCAGGAATTTATTGCTTTTACCCAATCGGTTTCAAGTCTTTATGTTAAGCTAAGCTACCCAGCTGCTGGCACTAGCATTATATTTATTGGACAAATGTGACAGTGGTGTCGATTTTCTTGTCTATCTTAGAAAGACTGCAAATAATGACCTTATTTAGTTATTTTGTGCTAAGATACACTCATTCAAGGGGGGCAGGGGTCGAGCTTTTTGGGCTTTGCTGTTTTGAGGGGTTTGACTTGGGGCACTTGGTTGAAGAACAACTCTCACTGTCAGAGAAAATGAAAGACAATGGAGCAGAGCTAGGCTGCATTATCTGTCATGTGCAGAACCTGATTTTGAAACAAGGGAACAAAAGAATCACATTTTGAAGGACTAAATAAGCAAACTATTGTTACACAATCTAAAAACCTGATATTGCCCTTGATGTTTAATCAGACACTGTCCTGGGTATACTTGATCTGACAGATACCTTCCACCAAAAAGCAAAGTACCATCAGCAGCTATTACAGTAACGGTGTTTTTATTCTGTTTTGTTTTTCTTTCCTTCCAGAAATGTATTTTAAAGACCCTTTGCCACTGAAGACTAACCGTTTATGCAGTGATAAAAATGTATACCTTGCCCTTCATGCTGCTTTCCACTGTACCCCACAATCTCCATCTAACCGAGCAGCTGTGTTTGGCAGTAAACATCAGTTGGCTAGTAAGTACAAACAGCTTAAGACTGAGTCAGTGAAAATGACCTGAAACACCCAGCGTCCTCCACGACAGAAATGCTGTGAGAGTTTGGAATAGAAACAGAGCAGAGCAGGTAACCGTGTCCCCAGTGAATACATGCATCTGTTCCTCGAGGTCTGGTATTTCTCTCTCTCCATCTCCCTTGTTTAGGGTGTGTGCAGGATACTTCCCAGAGTACCAGACGCCATAGCCCCGAGCCCACCAATATCCTGCACCCCCTCCTCTTTAGCACCTTGTCAAACTACAGTGTGTGCGCAGTTCAATCAGGCAGGACATCATGACTGCCAAAACAATATCAGATGATAAGGGAGCACGACGCCCCCAAGGCTTGTTGTCAAGGTTATGAGAGCAAAAGAAAGAACAACAAACATTTACTAAACGACACCACAGACAGATGACAGAACCAGGCTGCGTAACTGGCCTTCTTTCAGTAACGGTAACAGCTCTTCTTTTCAGCTAACACTGAACTCAGTGACGTCTTGTGCAACCTTTATATTCTCAGCATTTAAAAAGTCTGACGTGTTTTCATTATAGAGGAGTCTGTAAATTATTTTCTCAGTGACTCGGTGACGGTCTGTATATGTCACAAAATGAAGAAAAATTGCCATCGCAACTCTACAACACTGAAGGTGAAATATTCAAATGTCCACTTTTGTCCGACCAACACTCCAAAACCAAAAGATATTCTTTTTACAAGCACAAGCCCTTTTTACACAGAGAGTGCGCTATAGGGCTGCTATGAAGTCCCTTCTTTATGCCGAGCTTACTTTCTTTTTTCCCCTTGAAACAAACAACAGTGGCATCATGCCGCTCCAGTTTGTGATATGAGATAACATGGCGGTGTTCCAAAAGCAAAAGACGCACGAGGGGCGTGACAGGAAACACAAAGGCATCAGCCTCTAGTGTGACGTATGACACGTGACGGCGGCCCTTTCTAAACAATAACAAGTGCATTAATATGGCAACAACAATCATTTACCATCCCTGTTATATGGTGGCTGATCTCGTCCTTTCCTCGGAGGGTAAGGAGCTCCTAGACCTCATTGTATCCCAATTTATGGGCATACTAGGCTGCTGTTCGTCTTTTATGAGTTAGCTGCTAACTGCTGTTAGCTGCTTTTTAAATCGCCTGGCAGTGAGTCGCACACATAACATGTCCTTTAGACAGCACACCAGTCAGGTTCATGGTCCAGTCCTGCTAGCTGTCCATTGTACACAGACTTTGATTTGGCATTATTACTACCTCCACTGCTGGCTTAAAGTCTAGACAACACTGTCCCCAATCCCATGACCTTCTGTACCTTCGATAAAGAAGTTTTACTGTGGAACTATCCGTGACCAATCAGTGTCAGTGTTTGAAGGCATAAGTATAGCAGGAATGATGTGGACCTCAGCGTTATTCTGGTGTGATTTCTTATTGTGAATAAGTTTGAAAGAAACAGACAGAAATTAGTTAATACAGGATGGATAATCACCGGAAATATCGACCAAAGAGTTTTAGGTGGACCCTCATCACTAGCACAGTCAAAAACAAAAAAATTAGGAGAATCTAAAGATAGTGAAAGTCAATCAAAAGTCAACAAAGTCTGCTTGTAGACCGGCGGACAAAGAAATACAGTTTATCTGCTTAAAACATTACCATTGCTATCACACTGCATATTCTGCCTCTTTCACAACAGGGACCTCTGTTCAGTCAGTGTTTCCAAACATGGGCCTGACTCACATGGGACCGTTTTAGACTGAATCTGATGACCAAGCCATTCAAACAAGACGTGGGCACACGAGTCATACAGTACATTGTGGAAGCAGTCATTGTTTACAGGCTCTGACATTTCCACAACTTCTGTTTTTTTTCCTGGATGAATGTTTTTAGTTTCTGTCCTACACAATAGCAGTATTAAAATCAGAAACATAGTCAGAATCAGCTTCAAAGGTCCAGTGTGTAGGATTTAGTTGGATCTAGCCATGAGTTTGCTGAACTGACACTTCTCAGATGTACCAGGTGTGTAGGAGAATACGGTGCAAATGTCCCAATCTTAGGGCTGACCCCGACTTAGAATTTTCCTAGACGACCAATACTCATCATTTAGGGCCATTAGTCAACTAGTCGCCGGCATGTTTATGATATTAATTTAATTGTTATAAAGAAGTGTGAGAAAGAATAGTATCAGTAACATTGTTAACACTGTGCTACATTACAGAGAAATACAAAACCGCACTAATGAACCTTCATTAATATAGGCCTATATTTCATCTACAAGTGCACGTCACACACTGAGCGAGCCGCCTGTTAATGACGCTGTGGGCTAATGGGCATGTAGCTACTTCCATGTTTCAGATGATACGTCATGTTTGTAGACGACCAATGAAGATGAGTTTACATATCACCTTGGGTTCGTCCTTCACCTTCTCAAAATGATCCCACGCTTTGGATTTCCTGCCCGACATGTTATTAACTAGCCTGTGGAATAACCGCAGGTACCAGCCCTGGAAATTAATGTAACACATGTCTGACTGCTGAGCGTGGCCACTTCCTGTGTCTGTCCTTTCAAATTAAATTCCCACATGGTCCAGTCCACTAGGTTTTGGTTTATTTTGACAAGGCGCAGGTCCTAATAGAGTTTCACGTTTGTCGACGAATGACCCTTCTGGTCAGCTAGCGTTTGGTCGATTATTAGGGGGCAGCCTTATCCTATCTAGAGCCAGTGTTTGGGTTGTCCACTCTGGGCTACTGTAGAACTGTCACACTTCCCATTGTTTTTCTTTTCTGTATTGTCTTATTGTTTGTGTGTGTGTGTGTGTTTGGTACTTCATGTACTTTCATTGTTATCTGACACTATTGTCAAGCACTTTGGGTACCTTTGAGTTTTGTGAAAGGGCTATAGAAATAAATGCTGATTCATTGATTGAATATGACAAACTCTGGGTGGAGGACCCTTCTGAATAAAAATGGCTCATTTTAAGGTAACAAAAAGACAATGATTCTTATTAGTAGGTGATTATAATTACCTAATTAAAAACATAGCATAAATATGATGTTCCATTTCTGCCAGTAGAGGTCCCTGAATCCTACACACTGGACCTTTAATGGCCAAGTAAGTAAGTACACATACATGAAATGTGACTCACACATAATGATCTCACACATAGTAACACAGGGTAACTGGCACTTCTAATTGTTTTCCTCTATACATTGCTGAGTACTGCATCCAAAATAACTGGAAGTAAGCTCAGAGGTGCTGACTCATGATGAGTAAGTAACAATCCTGACACAAGAACATATTATCATAGCATGTGATTCGTGTGTCATTCACAGGACATCACTGTGAGTTAAGGACACATTTTAAAGCTAATTATAAGTGTAAGAAAATTAATGCTTTTAAATTACTGCATCTCCTTTGCCAGTCATTATTGGATCCAAATGTTGTGCTGTAGGTCAGTAGGTAATTTGGCTGAAAATCCAACCATCCAGCTCGTTACACCACTGAATGAACACATGAAAGGTGAGTCACTTTGCTACATACTGCAAAGTAGGGTACAGAGTTTGCAGGCTGACTGCAGATGGCAGGAATGCAGGCCTGCTGTGGCTAGTTAGCCAGCTAGAGCTAAGCAGCATGCAGCACAGTAAATAAAGTGCAGTCTGTGCTGTTCTGCTACATGGTCTGTTCTGTTCTGGTCTCCAGGATAATCAGGACGAATGGAGAGCAGCTGTTTTTTGGGGGCGTAGGGAAGAGGAGGGGAGGGGGTGCGAGAGCAAAATGGAGGAGGCAGAGTTTTTACATGGGAAAAGAATGTGGATAAAATGAATGGTGAGGGAACATGCCCAAGGCTACTTGTCAAAAAAAACAGCTCTGGCCCGATACACAAGTGTGAGGTACGAGGTAAAGGCGCAGGTGTAAGGTAAATGATACATTTAGTAGTCAGGCGAGTCTTTTTCTGACTCCTACATTTTAAAGGGATTCTGCGGCGTATGCAGGTGGAGAGGAGGCGACAGCATGTGACACAAAGGTCACCACGGCAACCTTTGAAGTCGTGAGTTGCAAGCTGTAGTCATTCGCAGGGCTCCCCTGAGATTCCTGAGTATGTGACTCACGCTACAGCAGCAAGATATGACGTATAGCACTGAAACTTTAGGCTTTGAGTCACTGCAGGGTAGTTTGAGGGCGCGAAGTGATAATGGGATCATGTCCCGTTCACTGCAGTTGTCTCAGTCGCTCTCTATCTATCACTATCCCTTCAAAGGCAATCTCTCTGACCTTTTTTTTAATGTCCCAGATCCCAAAGGCCCTCCCCCCCCTGCCCGTCACCAGTCTCTTTCATACGCATCCTCTCTCCTTTAATTTCCCTCACTATCTCAGCTTACAGATCTCCCCCTCTTGCTGCCTGTGTGACTGCTGTCCCGTACGGGGAGGGAAGGGACAGCGGAGAGGAGACTGAGTGAAGACAAGAGGGGAGAAAAGAAAGTGGTGCAGAGGAGGGAGGGAGGGAGGGATGAGTTTCACAGACGTGCCACCAGGCTGTACACATTCCTCAAGGGCTGTGCATCCTGTTCTTTTGTCCCCACCTCCACCGAGGCTCACACACCATGCTGCACGTACGCATGCCTCACACACTCTTAAACACATACCCCCTCCTACTCTCACAATGGTGCCCACTCTTCCCCCAGCAATACTCCCTATAGGACAGGAAATGGTGACTTTTACTTTATTCCTTCTTTTCTTTTTTTTCTTTCTTTCCGTTTCTTCGTTATTATTTCCCTCTGCACACTGCTTCCTGCACCGCCAGTAATTTTTTTTTCCCTCTGACATGGAGAGCTGTTTTCCATTTTACCTACACACTGGCCTGGATGATTGGGAAGCAAAATGGTTTTGATAAGATGAATTTGCACTTTCCCTCCCGCTTGTCATCACCATCCTGCATTCGCTTCCCTCCCTGTAACCTGTTATTGCATCATTTGGCCTCGGGGATCAGCAGCAGACAGGGACACAGGGAGCGAGACAAATAGAAAGGGAGACAAATGAAAGCAAGTAAGCAAGAAAGCAAGAAAGACAGCAGCTTGGAAAACACTGGTCTGATAGTGACTCATAAAAATGATTCCATGTGGATGACACTAACAATTACCAAAAAGTACAGTTATGTAATTCAGTAAAAACTCTAATTGACGTATGTAACAAGTCTATCAAATGAGTTTTTTAATTTATTTATCTGCTGGAGTCTTTTAATGTGGTGTGAAGTGATTATTCAAATTACTGGAATACTTGAGATTAATGTGTGTTTCTGTCATTTTAACACCATTATATCTGGATTAATGAATAACAAAATAATCAAAATGGGCTTCAATCAGTAATACTGTCCCACTGATTACACATAAACTTCACTAGAAAATAGAACAGCAAAGATAATTTGCCAATTGAGAACCTCTTAGTCATTCCAGTTGTAATTTGGGACAAAAATTGTAGTTATGGTGCTGCTAAATTATGGGCAGATGTTGCTTTTGTATTCCATTTCTTTTAGACGACAATGGATAAGCTTCATTTGGACCAGATTAGCTAATGCTTTGGTAGCAAAAGTAAGTTGCCATATGACCAATACAGTATCTAGCAGTACTGTAATGTAACTAAGTACATTTACTCAAGTACTGTGCAATTTGAAGTACTTGTACTTTGAGTATTTCCATTTTATGCTACTACAAAACATTTCAGAGGGGAATATTGTACTTTTTACTCCACTGCATTTATTTTAAAGCTTTAGTTACTGGTTACTTTGCAAATTTGGATTTTTGATAAAAATGTAAATAAACTAATAGGTTAATTTAGCGTTAAGCCACCATGCTATATATGGAGAGTAATAAAGAGTAATTAAAAGCAGCTTGAAATGGAGTTGAGTTGAGTTGAGCTGAGTTCAGTTCAGTTCAGTTCAGTGTAACTTCATTTATCCCAAAGGAAATTCTTGTGCCAGAGAAAGCTTTAATTACAGTAACACAAAATACAATAACAGCAGTTAACGTTCAAAAACGAGAAACAACCACAACAACCAGTGGGTTCCCCGGGTCAGGGTCACACACTGGGCCCAATTTTTAAAACAATAGAGAATTAAAGTATTAAATTAAAGTACTAAATTCTAATTCAGTAATATCATTAGTGTAAGGGAGTAGACAAAAAAATGTAATTGTAATCTGTTACACTCACTAAGAAAAAATATGGTATTATTAAAGTTGCTAATCAAAATGCTTGTGATTACAAAAGGAGGTTACATCTAAATATATTTTCCACTGTAAAAAACATGTGTAGAATATAACACTGATTCATTATGCTGCTTTGCATCTTTTCGTTGTGCAGGAGTGTCTTCTTTTGGCATATTTCTGGACAACGTGGGTCAGCAAAGTCATTGTGATGAATTTGAGTGCAACACGTATGTACTTATGCCGTTAGGACATATCAACTTTATTGCCCATTTTAAAAAGTGTTAGAAAAGTAATCAAAAAGTAATAAAATGTAATAAATTATATAACTTTCATCAAGTACTTAAAATATTTACATTATTTATTATTTTCTTCACAGAGCAATTAGTAATCTGTAACCTTTTATATTTAAAAAATAAGCTTCCCAACACTAAACTATATATATATATATATATATATATATATATATATATATATATATATATATATATATATATATATGACAACTTTAACTTCTGATAAAATTGAATGAAGTAAGATTTGATTGCAGACTTTTATTTGACATTTTCACTCAAGGAAAAAGATGTGAATATTTTTCCCACCATGATCTAGTATAAACAGCAGTAATTCAATTTTTTTTAGACCGAGCCAACCAACTCACTGTGGACCATGTAAACGCTTTGATCAAACTAGTAGTCTAATCTGATTATTGACTGTAATCAGTATGTGCACATATGACATTTCTTGGACGATGGAGAACAACTTGACATAGACCCTGTTTCAAACCAAATAAAGCTATGACGCATCGAGGAAACAGGACACTTATCAAAGAGAGTCATGTACAAGACAGACAGTGCTTGATGCTGGATTTATACACAAGAGTTTACTTGTACTAAAATATGCTGTTGAAATGAAAATTGCCAGCATGGACACGGTGGTCCTGGTGTGGAGCAGAGGAGTTTCTGTTCCATTCGGGGACAAGAATAGGCTCTAGCACATTTAGCCTCAATAGCAGACTTGGATGGATGAACAAGACATACAAGTTCATTTATCATGTCGGGAGCGGCCAGACACATTTTGAGTCCCAGCCCATTTTATTAAGAAACACTGCAGTACAGGACGTGAAAATAGGATGGGTGCGCTGATTCATAGCCGTTCGTCATTTGGCAACTGCCAGAATTTAGTCACCCTGTAGTCTAATTGTTAAAGGTGTACACACGTCTGAGTAAATAAGGCGTGGAGAGGATTTATAATGCTCTGGGTGTCTGTGCGAGCTAGATTGCCCATGTATGAGCATCTGAGAGAGACTAAGTAACGTTAAGTTTTGCAAGACTGAGCGAGTATTTGTGAAAAGCCTGTGAGTGTGTGTGCTTGAGCTATAATCCTTGAGGCCTTAGGGAGGTGTGCACACATTCAGTCTTTTCCTGTTGCTTCCCATTAATTCCACCTGTATACACTGGGAATGAGCCCCTGCTGGCCCTCACCCTTCCTGCCTCCTCCCTCCTTCCACTCCTCCCTAACTCTAAATCCCCAGATGTAGGCTTACTGAACACCCAGAGAGACCAGGCTGCTCTCTTCTGTTGCATGCTGTTCTTCTCTGCACACTCTGTTCTCAGCCACAGCTCCACACATTACAATTTCAATGGATAGGATGAGAATATTTATTCAAATCAACATTTGAATGGCCATTTCACTGGAACACGTAAGACAGCTGCCACATGGCTGCTGAACTTTTGATAATGTTGCCATGGGAATGAGCACTGGCACAGTGCACGAGCCTCAGAGAGCTGAGGTGTTGCCAGCTGTGCTGAACATTTGCATTGTGTGTGCCTGTTTGCACTGTCGACACACACACACACCAACACTAAAGGAACATAATGGACATTTAAATAACAACTAGGGACGGGCAGGTTGCTTCAGAAATATTTTCCATCACAGCTATAATGATAATGATTAGTAACATCACCAGTCTCCAGTGGAGTCAGATTACTCTCAGCTTCTTTTCAGTTTAAGGTCAAGGTACTGACAAAGTCAAACTGTACTTAAGATGAAATGCTAGTTGTGTACCACAATCACAGCTGTATGCCTCCACAAACCAGTCAAGCTGCGGCTACAGTTCACATCCATGTCTGTCCAGACTGATATGTAGCTATGACAGCTGACAATGCTTCCAATATGGATGCTACTGCAAAGAAGCTACTTATTCTAAAACATGGATGCTTCACACATCTTCAACCCTGCAGCACAGACGATCTACACAATCACCAATTCTCACCTTTCTGAATTATGGTGTTGAATGAAGGCCAGAAAAGTGTTTTATAATAGGTCACAGTGAAATTGACCTTCGACCTTTTGGATATAAAATGCCATCATTTCATTGTTATATTCTATAAGACATCTGTGTGAAATTTGGTCAGAATTATCATATAAGTTCTTAAGTTATGGAAAAAAACATGTTTTGTGACGTCACAGTGACTTTTGACTAGGACTGCCCCCTGACAGCCGACCAAACAGCAGTCGACCAGAAAGGTCATTAGTTGGCAAAATTTCATTGGTTAATTAGTTGCAGAAAACAAACAAACAAACAAACAAGCATGAAACTCTATCAGGAGCTGCCTTGTCAAAATAAATCAAAACCAACCATGTGGGAATTTCATTTGAAAGGACAGACACACACAAAGTTGCCACACTCAGCAGTCAGACAGGTATACGGGTAGATACAAACCAATCACAGCTCTTCTGTAAATATTCAGTCTGATAAATATGGAAAGGTTGATCATATTAGTGCAGGGCTACCCAGAGCTTTACATCTGTCTCACGGACGATAGGCCTACACACTTATAAACAGCACCTGGAAGAAGATCAGCTCTGCACTCAGGGTTTCAGGTAAATAGGCTACACGATGCTTGTCAAGGTTGCTTAGCAACCTCAGACGCAACCTGCTGCCACGCTCTTGAAAGCTGGCACAGAAAACACACAAGAATAGCGCCCAGAGCCCAACCTCGCGTTTTCCAGGAGGTTAAAGACGCGGCATGTGTATGGCCCCTAATTTCCAGGGCTGGTACCTGCGGTTATTCCACAGGCTAGTTAATAACATGTCAGGCAGGAAATCCAAAGTGTGGGATCATTTTGAGAAGGTGAAGGACGAACCCAAGGTGATATGTTAACTCATCTTCATTGGTCGACTACAAACATGACTCAGTGTGTGACGTGCACTTGTAGATAAAATATAGGCTTATATTAATGAAGGTTCATTAGTACGGTTTTGTATTTCTCTGTAATGTAGCACAGTGTTAACAATGTTACTGATACTATTCTTTCTCACACCTTCAACTCAAACCATTGTGTTGCCCGCCAACCCAGAATACAGCAATTCCAATTAGATATCAAATGCAGAAATATAAAAAGAACCTGTCATGTCTACTTATTAAACCTTTGAATATAGCCTACAAACTGGCGGGAGTATTCATGTGGTTTAGTGGCCAAAGATTCCTCTCACTGCTGGATGAAAAAGTACTCTAAAACTTTGACTAACCTGTGGGAAGACGACCTGGAGTTTCCACTTTTACAATGTGGCATGTGATGAAAACCGCCTTCTAAACTCAGCCTAGACGGCTCTGAGTAATATCATTCATTAAATATAATCCAGCCAGCACAGAATACATAATACCCTACTTCACTGTATTATCCAACATGCAAAACGGATGCTGATGCCTAATATGGTCATGCCCTGAAAGAAGAAAAGAGAGGGATAGAGATTTGTTATTACTGACTAATTTTCTAATCTCGTGAATCTCAGACTTGTCCTGCTGGTTTATGTCTCAGTGTTAAATAGACAACACAGGAATGACTATTAGATTGATCTCGCAGATATAAAGTGCGTAGTCGTGCTATGAAAGTGACATCAGTGTTCTAGGTTTCCAGAATGACTGAGAGAGATATCACACCTTCCCTGTGAGAGAGATGGTGGGGAGATGGTGTTTTTTCGCTGGTGACTAATAGGTGAGTGGGCAGGTGTGTTCCTCCCACTGTACATTACAACCATTTTAAATGAAGAACTAATGATTCAAAAGCAAATATACGAAAATTAACAAATTTCCCAGTGATAATAACTAAAGTGGAAGCCTGAAGGTGAATGAGAGAGGGAGGCTGGGTTCACTTTGGGCACATGAACTGGTGAATAATTGATTTTGGACAAACAAGCTGTTTTAGCTGCTCTCATGTCTGAGCCATGACTGGCTGAGGGGATCATGATGTTTTAACATGTGCTTGTTAAGCCTCAATTATTAAGGCAGGATCCACAGCCCTGTGGCACGGCTAACCTTTTGAACTCAGCGCAGACAAGCTCAGCTTGCATGCATCCTGGCATACATGCGCCTGCACGCACGCATGCTCCATATGGCACAATTAACCTTTTGAACTCCACACAGACACACAGTCAGACGGATGCACATGAGCATACATAGATACACACACATAGATGTGCATCCTTAGACTTTTACACGCAACCTTGTGTGAGTTCGTTGAAGGCTCCTGAATAAGTCCTTGATTAGAAGCCATCTTTCCTGTCTTTCTTCCTTGAAAGGCCACATTATACATGGTTCAAGTGGTGTGAGGAGAAGGCACCTGATTCTCACGCATTCGAACAGGAGTACTTTGCTAGAGAGAGAAAGGAATGCTCTTTCCTTGGGAGTGGCATCAACCTATGTTCTAGCTGCCTCTTCAAATCGTACACCACATGTACATACAGTTGGGCTAAATGAGCAAAGCATGTCAAATAGTCACAGAATTATTCGTCTTTTCCTAATTCATGCCATCATTTGGATGCCTTACATTTAATATTTTAACATTTGCCATATTGTTGCCCACAGCTTCACATACCTTTGGCTTTCAAGGAGCCTTTCAGGTACACACATCTTGCGGGCAGATGCAAACTCCAGCCGCCACATCTAAAAATTCAGCAAAACACATCACATTAACACACTAAGGTCACAGAATAGGAGTCATTAGGTTACTCTTCTGAAATATATTATAGATCAAAATTATATATAATTCAACCCATCTTCCCATTTTAATTAGGGCACGGTCACATATGAGCGACTGCATTAAGGCCACAGTCGCCTGCCGAAGTAACATTCATGCTGAATGTGGGCAGTGCCTATGGAAAGCTAGCCTGTTAGCTAAAGTTAGCAAGCTTGCTAGATACCACAAAATACAATGTCATTGGTACATTTCACGTTCAATGCCTGTCTCCCGACTCTCGACTCTGCCAGACAGGCAGCATCGCTCATGTGAGGCAGTTTGTATATTTCATGGCCAGTATCAGACAACATTGGCCGATTAGACACAGCAACAATCAACGTCAGCTGCGCACAATTTTTTTTCCCTTTTGGTTGAAGCTGCGATTTCACCGGTCATAGATCACCAAAGTCAAACTCCACGCAATGCGAACATGCAAGTTTGCGTTGCCCCCAGAAGCAAATGTGTATTTGCCCCGGGAGGCGAATATTTGCCAGTTTTAATTTTGCTCATGTGACTGTGCCCTTTAACTACTGAAATACAGAATTAATCTCCAGTATGTCTGATCCACTACCCTGTCTAGCATTCATTTATCAAAAGACAGTCCAAATTTGTATCAAGGTGCCTTAGTCCATCCAAATCTAGCATCCATCTATTCAACATGTTGCTTATAATTGCTTGTTTGAACTCCAACTTTGGTAATGGAACACAACAAGACATCTACTGTTGCAAAAAAGAATTAAAAAGTATACTGAATAAATAATAAAAATTAAAAAATTATAAATAAAAATACTGAATAAAGCTGCAACCATTTTCATATGCTCCTTCTGTTGTACTTCCAAAATGACTCCAAAAGCTGCACTTTATGCTGGGCCGTTCAAGAGTCTCTATAACATCAGTCATAAAATCCTAATAAGCACATTTGTTTACCTTCCACAGGGCTAACACTGAAGCTAACATGCTAACTTTGCCTCGCCATTCAGAGAAGCAGTTTTCTTCAAGTAAACCCCTTAATCACCCACACACTGACGCAAAATATGGCAAAAGCAGAGTTTGTTAGCTACGTTATATTTCTCTGTTTTTCTTTCTAGCAACATTCAGAGACATTGTACACACTGCTGACAGCAAAGGTAGCTTTCTGCTAGTATCATAATGGGCTAACAAAACAAAATGCATATTTAAATAACCATCTGTTGTATTTTAAGAGCTGTTTTTTTATTAACTTTACAGCCAGAGATCAGCATAATTTCCCTGCTACAGACTGCAGCTACATTTAATTGCAGGCAAGGCCATGAAGCTGTGACTTACAGACATCGGTGGACTTACCAGGACTGTGAACCCGGGCACCAAGAATTCCCCAGCAGGTTGAACACTGCAGACTGTCCTTCACCCTCTGAGCTTCCTGACGGTGCCGACCAGCCAAACAAATTAGTTCAATTTGTTTGGAATATTCCCGCCTGTTCCAGCTTCTGATAGGCCTGTTCCTGAAGTCCCTTTGTCTTTCTGCCTCCTCCTCCTCCTCCTCGTCTCCATCTCCTGTCTCCCTCTCCCTGCCGGACTCAAGTCCTCTGAACCCCAATTAGATAAACAGGAGATGACAGCAACACTGGTGGAGCACAGCCAGAGAGATAGATGATGATAAAAGAGAGAGGGAGAGGGAAAGGGAAAGGGAGATAGAGATGGACAAAGAGACAGAGGGCCTTAATTTTGTACCTGCACAGTGACGGGCTAGTGTTTGGTACTTTCATGCCTCATCCTGACATTGCTTGCCACAATCTGAGAGGGGAATGCACAAGAAGGAAATATCAATAAAACCCAGGCATTTCGGGATCATTATGGCATCCACCTCAGGCCACATCTTGGCACAACCACTGGTGTTACCTGCTGTTTTTTTTTTGTGGTTTCAGGTAGCAAAAACAAGATGTGGCACCATCAAAGGCCTTTGGGAAATTTCCATATTCTCTCTTCACAACAATAAGTTCCATTGTGGTAACCTCTTCCCACCAATTCGTATGAGAGAAGACAGATGAATATATCCATTTGCTCAGCTGCTTGTCAGGTTGCATCACCTGTTCAGAAATGCTGGCCGGAGGGAATTAACACTCAATACTGTACAGTTCTGTTTCCTAAATCTCTTACAGCATTAAGAGGAAGTCATAAAATGGCAGAGACAAAAAAATGAGAACACCAAAATACGTGCTAGAGATAATTAGGACACCATAAACCGAGGGTGCAGAAACAGCACAACGAGCCACTAAATGGTCAGAAATATTTAGCAAGTCACAGGTCATGAACTCTCACTCTCGGATTTACCCACGACAGCGTGCACACGCGCGCACACACACCCAACTAGTTTCCGTGGTCATGCTGAACGGTGCCTAAAGCTCAGCCTCAGGCAGGGTCTTAAAGGTCACGATCTCGATGCCGCTTTAGAAGGTCGCACAAAGTTCATGACACAAGCCTGACCATATTTGGCTGCTGGCTCTTTTACAGGCTTAGAGCTGAAATTTGAAATGATAGAGAGGGAGGGAGGGAGAAAAAAACACTAACTGGAATGTTCATTGGTTGCAGCTGGGCATCGTTGGAGCAATATGGACCTGGGCTTAATGCAGGAAGTGTGTGTGTGTGTGTCTTTGTGCATACATATGTGCATGCATGTCAGTGTGTTTATCTGTGCATGCGTGTGAGAGAAGAGGAACGAGATATTGGGTTAATACGGACCAAAGCTCAGACATTTCCAGATACATGTGTCTGCGAGAGTGTGAGTCTAAAAAATAAACACATGTATGCAAGCTCCTGCGTGCGTGCGTGTCTGCATGCAGGCCGCCATGTGTGAGTGACAGATATATTAGAGCAATATGAAAAAGCTTAGGCCGGAAGTATGGGGCTGCAGTATGAAACCTGTGTGTGTGTGAGGAGAGTTTTGGCTGAGCAGACCACAGCAGCAGAGAGGAGGTGAAGAGAGCAGAGAGGAAAGTTTTAAACTACAGAGAAGACCATAGCAAATTAAAGAAATGTTCCCATGTGTTGCAACATTTTCTGTGGAAAAAAACACATTCAAAGTAAGACACAGTGACATTTAAAGCTGGACCCCACACCACTGAATGATTCACTTCAGGTAAAACTGTTAAAAAAACAGAAATACAGCCGTGTAAACCCACAGGTCACTTCTAAATTCGTCACCAGCTAACTGCATCTCATGTGCAGAAATAATGTGTTACCCAGCGTACAGCAGCACATTAACAGAGGTAATGTTCTGCTGCTTTTCTTGGTAACAGCATCAATTATTAGAAGTAAAAATAACACTAATAGTCGAATGAGAAAAGTCAATTTTACACACCCTCAATCGTTGCGAAGCAGTGTTTTACGGTCTCATTTCTCTACATAGAAAACTCCCTTTTTACACACTTAATAATTTAGATCAGAGAATTTAATAAGCTTGATTCAAATTGTGTGTGTGTGTGTGTTTGTGTGTGTAGGTGCACATTTGAAGTTAACGTACAATGAGACCCAAATTAATTATAAATGCATTCAAAATGATTTTGTATCTGTTTCAGAAGTCTGGTCTTCATTCAGTCTTACTTTAGATGCTGCAACATAAGACGTCAAAACACACACACAAACAGGAAATGGTCGCTGTGGGACTGCATCAAACATCACACACAATAATCTTGACTCCTTTGAATAATTCAAAGTTGTGTCGTTGCTCTTATGAAGGCCATACTTCACTCTCCGCACGCCTTTATCTTTCTCACACACACAGTCCTTCTTTCTGCCACCTCGTCTCTCTTCTGTTCCTCTTCGTTTTTGTTTTTTTTTTATCTCCCCCTGTCCTTCCCTTGTCTCTCTCATCTCCTCCGTCCTCTCATCCCCTCCATCCTCCCTCCGCATCTTCTCCTGCTCTCCTCCTCTTCTTCTAACCCTCGCCAGCAGGTCTACAAAGTAGTGCTTTCTGTGTGCCAGCAGCAATTCCTGGAGGGCAGTCAGGCAAACAAACCCAGCCAGTGCCCGCTGCATGACTCACAGAGACAGAGACCGAGAGAGAGAGACAGAGAGAGAGAGGGAAGGGGGGTAGAATCATTAAGATGAGAGGGCAAAAGGATTTTAAGCTGCTAAGAGCTGATGAGAGGGGGCAGGTTGGAAAAGGAGATTGAAAAAAAAAAAGTGGAAAGAGAACGAAAGGCTGTAAGAGAGATTAAGAGCGGGGAGCTAGGCATGAGAGAGGGAGAGACTGGGAGATAGAGAGAGATGGGGGCAAACAGAGGGCAACCTGCGCGATCTTGCATGCACACGAGAAGAGCAGACAGGCACGCAGCTTTGCGAGGAGGCACGAAGAGAGCAAAATAACTCCTCCTCCTCCCTCACTCTATCCCTCTCCATCCCCCTCCCTCCCTTCCCTTCTCTCTCTATCTCCCTCGTTCCCCTCTCCCCTGCCAAAAAGCGAAGCTCAGCACGACAACCTCACACGACACGGTGACCCGAGGCCGAGCACAGAGCGGGACCGAGGGAGCAACCAAAGGGAGGCAAAGGGGCGCACAGAGAAATGTGCCAATAGATGAGGAGCCCCACATAACAATAATTTAGAAACTTACATTTCGGCTGTTAATCATTGTAATGCTGTATTTTGTTTTCAAATATACTTTTGTTTTTAAACTTTATTTTTAAATTATTTTTGAAATTAAGTTTTAGTGCTCACAAATTTTGTCACGAGGGGACACCACTTTAACCCAAGTGTGTGATTTAAAGAGAAACATGAAACACAAGCCAGGATTTTAGATATAATAAGGTGATGTGTCTGCCAACACTTGCTCTACCACTATCAGATACTTTTGACCAGACACCAAAAATTATTATTTTTTAATTATTTGGTTTTATTCATATTTGTTGTGTTAACTGTTAAATTATGTCTATTTTACTATTTTTTTTTACTATATAAGTATTGACATTTAAACATATACACTCTACTAATACTGGAATAAGGTCAGGAAATAAAAGCCATGTCTACCTTTAAATGAATAGTTACACAAAAGTTTCATTAATGAGCTGGAACTTGTATTATTTTGTTTTATTTTATTTCATATTTAATTTCATTCTATTTTAATTTACATCTTATTTTATTTCATTTCATATTATTTCATATTATATTTTATTCTATTTTAATTTACATTTTATTTTATTTTTTATTATTTTATTCTATTTTAATTTTAATTTTAATTTTCATTTTCATCTTATTTTATTTTATTTCATTTCAATTTAATTTAATTTAAATTTATTTTATTTTACCAGCAGACTTATGGACAAACAAATGAATCCCTTACATAACCCCCCTAAAACCACAAATTGTTGTGAATACCCTGTCTTTATTGCACAAATTAACCATGTTAATTTGTGACCTTCAAAGTTTTTGATGGGCAGATTTAGTTACCATCGGAGAGAGCCAGGCTAGCCCATTCCCAGTCTTCTAAGCTAATGTCGAACAATTCCATTAATCCCCAAATTCACAAACAAAAAATAAAATAAATAAATAGTGAGGACCTGACCTCATTGGACCAAATGTGAGCTGTGGCTCTGAAAACAAATAAAACCCCACAAATGAGAACAATCAAGATTAGGAGAAGGGAAGATAAAAGATTAGCGATAGAAAGACAAGAGATGAGGTGAAAGATACGACAGGAGGGAGAAGTTTGTCTGAGAAATGAGAAGTGAATGAGCTGCAGAGGAGGAGGAGGGAGAGGAGGAGGAGGAGGAGGAGGAGGAATGGGGTGTTGAGTTCTTTTGCTGTGCCCCATGTGTGCTGTCTCTGGGCTGGAATAGACAGCTACCTCCGCCAGCCTCCCTCTGGACCGCATTAGACATGGCGCTCGGATAATACACTGCTGGGGATGTGGCGAGGACGGGAGGGAGGAAAACCCGGGGAGGTGGCAGACAGAGGGAGGGCCGAGCATGGGAGAATTCTTTTCTGACTTTAATCACCACTGGTCCAAGACAAGAGCAAATAATCAGATGGACTCCTCGAAACCGCTGACTGTGAAATATCACGCTGCTCTTATTGAGACCAGCAGTGCAGCCAACAACATATGGACAGCAGTTCTTTCTGCATATTGTATTGGCCCAAAGTTCTTTAACTAATCATTCCACATTTCGATACATACACTGATTTGCTTTCTTGCCGAGAGTTAGACGAGAAAATTGACTGGTAGCTTATTTCTCATCAAACTCGAACCAAACAAGCATGTTGTAGATGTCAGACTGTTCAACTCTTTTCAGAAACAATTACAATAGCTGCTTTTATATATCCTCTAAATAAGTTTCGATGAGTGAATTTCACTGTGATCCAATTACAAACATCATCCACAGAGCCCACTCACTGGAGGTTATCAAAACACCAATGCCGCTACGTTACTGATAAATCTGAATAAAAGCACAAGCTCACCAATCAGTCGTTTTTTTCTTTTAGATTCTTTATTTAATCAATGTTACATTAAACTAACATAAATAAATTTTTTTATGAACAAAAGGCACACAGTTCAAATATAAACAAAGAGAACGTCTGTACAGTTTGTCTCAATAAAACATGTCTACTGTCTCTGAGCGAGAGAGCGGTCCAAGAGAGATGAGTTTCAGGGGGGTGGGTGTTTGTTGACCAAACGCTACAGCGCTGCCGAGTCTCAGCGTGAAACTGTACACTCTTCAGTTCCCCCCGCGAGGAGCTAAAGTGGTGGGCGCAAAAGGCAGAAGCGCCAACCGGGGCACAGCACTGGCTTCATGCGAAACCTCTGCCTGGAGGTTTTCTGCGGATGTCCACGTGTTAAAAGTCCCACTGAAACTCACGTCCATTGTCTGTTTGAAGAGGCCACAAGATTCATTTCCACTAAATTAAAAGATTCAAACACGCAGCACATAGACTTGAGAAAAAAAAAAAACGTAAGGGCTGGAGGCTGGGTAAACACTCACAATGATTTTTTGACGGGGGAGGGGGGGTCAGTGTCGCCATGGTTTCTCTATGGAAGCGTCTGATTGATTGGTTGCTGCTTCCTCAGAATAATACGGCCAGTTGGTCATTCACAGTACTGGCAGGACGCTGCCTACTACAGCGTTTGTCCTGATGTGGAACTGAGCTCACGTACAGCCATACGACTAAGTCAAAACGATAAGAGGACTACGTTTGGTTTTTCCTGCATCTGCTCCAGATCAATCAAGGTATAAAAATCCTGTTCTGATCATCACAAGGCTGCTGTTCATACTAGGTAACAAAGCGCGGTACATGAGTCCAGTCAGTTGTGGTCGCAGCTGTTGTCAGTCGTCATCCACCTCAGAGCACGGGATGAAACAGGTGTCGTCCTTTGCTAGTCCAGTTTTGTCCAGTTTAATCCGGTCCAGACCGGTATGTTGTTCCTCACTGCAATCCAGTCTGGTTGGATCCAGCTGACTGCGGACTTTAACCACAGAGTATTTGCAAACATGTCTTCGACTGTTTTAACCTGTTCAGAGCAGCAGCTGGGCGAAGCTTTGTCAGCAAAGTGATGCCGATGGAGTTGGTTAAAGCCATCAAAAAGTACTCGAAATTTCAGCTTCTTGTTCGTCCACACTGTTCCTTTCATCCAAAGTGTCAAACTCCACCCACCTGGCACCTTCACAGGCTAGAACAAACTATGAGTAAGTGTTGCTAATACAGACAGAAGCAGGTCTGATCCAGGGCTTAGACGGCGACAGTGCTGGGTACCTCCTCGTAGTGAATGATAAAGTAAGGGTAGCTCTGGTCGTCGTTGAAGATGACATAGATCTGGGGGTCCACCCAGTTGTCCACACAGGAGTCATAAAGGTCGCTGGAGGGGTCGCGGAGGTTGATAGGTGGAGGTCGCCGCATGGAGGGATTTCCTACAGTAAACCTGTGTAAACACAAAAAGGACAGAGCCGAGGTTAGTCATGAGGTCTGGAGGGAGTCGTATTTGTGCTACATAACAGACTTTCATTCAGCTCTGCAAGTCTGGAGTTCAAGAAGAATAATTTACCATCTAAAAGAAGACTCTTATAATTTTAATGATTACAAGACTGCTGCTCCAGTGTGTGTTTTAGGGCACCTTAAATAATATAAGCATATGCCGTAAGTGCATGAACTGAATGTACTGTAAGTATATGAAATGAGCCAGCACATTGTAACCGGTTTGTTTTTCCTCTCTTAAATATTCATGTCAAACCCTAAAGACCCGTAATCCATCAATCTTTGTTCTGCTTTCTCTGGGGTCATTCATAAAACATATTAAAAATTTCCAGCTTCAGACAAAGTGGGTGGGTAAAGACGTTAAAGAGTCTGTGTGCCAGATACGGTTTCAGACGGGGAAGTTAACCACACGGTACAGATAACTGCTTTATTGGTCTATATCCCCTGCTCAGGTCTGGAGGCAATGTCTCCGTCTGTGTTGTGGAGCACATGAAAGCCAGGTTTGGTGTGGAAGGAGAGGCGGGGGAGGGGTTACGTGTGGTGTATTTCCAAACCACCGTCCTCCGGGCGCACCGCAGACTGTCTGCTGCGCCATAACAAAGCTGGTGATGTATGATGGGTTCAACCAAATCAGCTGTTTTACATGTGTGGCTCCGGATTTGACTTGCATTTTTACAGAATGGGAGTAGCATGACGCATATAGCATGACTGAATGATGGTTTATGGAAAAGTACTTGCAGATTTCCATGATCCAAATTAGTGCTGATGTGTCCTGTGAATCTATTATGAAGCTACTGAGAGCGAGAGCGTGATAGGATCTGAGAGGAAGTTGTTTGTGCGGAGGTACGTGCTGGGGGAACGCACTTGTCAAACACAACTAACAAGGGACACTAAAACATGCAACCGCACTAAAAACCAGACGCATAAAGCTTCAATTTAGCTTTTGCCAAACTTCCAGTGAACACATCAAAGCATGGCGTCCTAGCTAAGATACACCGCTGACATAATTAAATAATGCCACTAATATAACAAATATTTGAGGCTCATAATCAACTTAAACACACAGAGAGATGACAGAAATTTTCTATATAAATCATTTTAGGAAATTATCCCTTCAGTTTCTCTAGTTCTGTTTAGTTATTGCCATACATTGATTTTTAAAAATATTTAATTCACTAAATTAGCCAAAACCAGATAATCTCAACTGATTTTTTTAATCTAATAATTCCAAAAAAAATCTAAAATGTATTTTAGGATATGAATCAATATTGCAATAAATAAACAAATACTATGATAAAAAAAATGAATGAAGCATTTTTTTGCAGTGCAGGTTTTTTTTTGTTTTTGTAGTGACTAAATTGCAACAGACAACAATTATCATCATCAATTAACATCATTTATCAAAGTCATATTTTTCTCCCACTATCAGCTTGTTAACTACAGTGTACACACACACACACACACCTGCCAGTGAGGACTTTGGCCAGGAACATGCAGTGGACTCCTTTGGGGGAGCGCTTGGAGAAGTTATGGGAGTAGACAGCCTTGCGGGCAAAGTAGGACCCCTGGCCAAACATGGTGGCATGCTTGCCGCAGACTCGGGGGTCGAAGTTGTGCTTGCAGATGCCTTCCACCACGTCGGCCGAGGTGCCGTGGAAGAGGTGGCGCTCGCTCAGCAGCCGGTCCATCTCGGACATGCGCCGTGACATGTACTCCTTCTTCCTGTTGGAGCAGAGAGAGACAGAAGGTGAGATTAGTTGATTTGTGTTCGGAGCTTATTATTTTTTTTTAATTTCAACTAGACATAATATAATAAAATAATAAACTAATCTGATGAGAACAGGCTGATGCACCAGGACAGATCATCACTCAGGTGATGAATAAGTAAACAGCCGGGAGCAGTCCTGCTATTTCTATTCAAAACTTGCCATCTCGCCTTGTTTGCTCTAAACTGGCTAAGAACATTGAGCCTAATCTGTTTCTTGAGCAACACACACACACACACACACACACACACACACACACACACACACACACACACACACACACAGCTCATTTGATGTGAGCGGATCAATCAGGCATGCGGAGGTGAAAGCGTTTCGAGCCAGAGCTGCTGTGACCCGGGCATGAACTCAAACGACCCCGCAAGCTTGTGACCTGACACAGACCGACACTGCACGCATCCGAGTATGCACACACAGACACAAACACACACACTTTAATTTCCTACTATCCAATTTTAGGATGAAGCTGCTCAACTTCCTTTGATATCAATAACCAACCAATACACACACACACACACACACACACACACACACACACACTCACACGTAGATGTAGACAGACACGCAAACAGGCAGTTACGGCTTCCCTGTCATAACCCGAGTGTGGGAAGAGGAAATCAACTGACGCCCAGAGAGGAGGGGGCATCACTTTCAGCGTCCATGCCACACACGCACACAAACACACGCACACACACTGTCAGTCATTGTGAAACCGTGCGGTACCAGTCAGTGTGGGAAACTTTAACTGTCACAGCTGATAGGACAGGCCTCGCTCTAACCACGGTGGTTAGCCCACTGTGTTTGCGACAGGAACACCATCATCACAAAACATCTCTCCATCCGGCGTGTTCACACACCACCGCCGACTCGTTCTCACAGTCTCACACAGCTGGTCCCATTTGTCCTATTTTCTTTTTTCCCTTCCCCTCTTCTCACATTATTTCGCATTCAACCCCTGTTTGTTGTTAGAGACATGTTTTTATTCATGTGTCTGTAAGTAAATACGCAGCTGTGTCTGAAATAGTTCAATAATAGAAATCTGGATAATACATTTCGTGCCACACCAGCAACATATGTGCGACTAGGATAAAAGAGGAACCAAATCATTTTCACACAACAGAAACCACACTGCACTAATATTTTGTGCAACTTTAGCTTGGCTTTGGGTTCATAATATCCTATAAATATAAATACGAAAGACTTATTTCTGTGCTTGTAACCTAAATACTATCTCAGGTTTCCAAGTGTGGTCAAATCTCCTGACTGTGACGATCAAACAGAAAAAATCCACAACTTAATGTCATATCATTCTGATGGCAGCAGCTGGTGATAACTTCAGCACCTCAGCGGAGTTGCGTTCGATAAAACAACCACAAATGCGTCAAAGTTGTACACCACAGCTGCACATGAAGGCGAAATGCGTGCAAAAGGATCAAAGACATGCAAACATGGCGACAATGAACTTTCTGAGACCCAGACACAATTATTTCCTCTGGGTTTTTTTTTTAAACATGGTGTCACAGCTACTGGTCACGGTTACTGACTCTTCTGATTAACAGATATATCTCCAACAAAGAGGAAGAGCTTTAAAAAGACGTCTTAAGTAAAATGCTTCGGCTCCTTCGCTCACCTCTTGTACTTCTCCCAGAGGAAGGGGTTCTGCACGCGCATGATCTTGAGGATCCTGAACTTGGTCTCCGACACGGTCTTGTGGAAAAGGCTGTACACCGTCCGGTAGCTGCGGTCTTCGCGCGAGACCGGCACCTGCAGGAAGTCCTGGTTCATCGTCATGGGCAACCACGTTTCGGGAAAAAGGCTGGGTGGGTTGGTGGTGGTCGGCGAGAGGGGATGCGAGACGGAGAGGTCCATAGACGAGGAGGAGGTGGACGAGGAGGAGGAGGAGCAGGGGAGGGGAGATGAAGAGAGGCCGCCCAATGTCCTAGAGAAAAAGATGAGAAAAGGTGTTAGATATTTGGTTAGAAAAAAAAGTTAAATCTCAAATACAATTTACATCATATGTCGATCATTTGTAACTCAACCTGGTTCAGTACCAGATGGTTGAGTTTGCCACATTGCCAGTCAATCAACAAATACATACACACTCAATAATAAAGTAAATATGCAGCAAATATACACTGTTCCTTACAGCTGACACTGCTTTCAGTGACTGTTAATTGGTCTCAAGAGTTCCCTGATAATATAGCAATGATTAATATTTATTCATGTTTATATAGAGCATCTACTAGAAATTAACATCTTTCAAACACAACACAATCATTAAAAAAAAGCTCCTTTTTTTAATGATTATGGGAATATACCCATAAAATAAGGCACTGAACACAATGTACTGACTTTTATTCCCCTCCATGAACATTGTTTTACATTATTAAATATTGTATTTCTTTAGCTGTGGTAACACTGGCCTAAAATATTATCTCTAGGGATAATTCCATAAAAGATAATGATAAATAAATGAAAATGGTGACTACATGCAGTCTAAAAAACAAAAAATGCATATTTTTGTACTTTATAACCCTCTCATTCTCACAAGCCTTCACATGCAGAGCCTCAACAGCTAGCATTTTCGCCATAAAGTCTTTCTTCATCAGAATAATAGATAAAGCCATGATTCACATTGAAATGTTCCTTGCTGCACCTCCCTCTATAAACTAATCAACCCCAAGCCGTAAATCACAGCCTGCTACCTATCTCTGCTCCTTCCTACAGCTCCATTCCCAAGTGTCTCCAATCAAAGCTGCATCCTAACGTAAAACAAAACCGCCCTGATGAACCGACACGTCGTTGCTTCCAAAATCATATTCCCACCAACTGTCAACAATGACATCACCGCGCTGCTGAGCGGAGCAGCTCCACGGCAGCCGTCAGCGACCAAACAAAACAGCAGGGCCGCGCGAAAATGAAACCCAGACACCAAACAAGACAACAGGGAGGCAGAAAGAGAGAGGGTGGGGGTGGGGGGGGTGGGGGGGGGGGGGGGGAGATGGGGACGAGGGCAAGAGAAGAGGGAAGAATGAAAAAATCCAATTGCGGAGCTGTCATGAAAGTGACAAAAAAGCTATTGTGTCTGGCATTTGAGTCAATAACAGTGGTTTGGCTGTCAAGTTATCGCTCTCTAAGTGTAAATGCTGTTAGCCCTATCAGCCATAAGAGAGTGTGCATGTGTGTGTGTGTGTGTGTGTGTGTGTGTGTGTGTCGTCAAGAGACTGTGATCAGTGTGACTCTGAGTCAGTGCGACAGTTTTTCTCATCTCTTTTCTCTCCCTCTCCCTCTGTCTTTCTCCCTTATCTTGTCTGTTCGGTCTCGATCTCTCCCCGCAATCGATGTCTCTATTCCCCCATGTGCTCTGAGGAGATCACAGCACAGCCTGCTGCAGAAAACAAGTGTGAAATGAAAAGGGACAGATAACAAGAGAGTGATGGAGTTGAGGAGAGAAAAGAGTGAAAAGGAGAAAGATTAGGACTGATAACGGGGGGGCTGAAAATAACATCATCAGGAGGGAGAGATGACAGGAGGAGAGGGAGCGAGGCGGGGAGGGAAGGAGCAAGGGAGAGTGCCAATCAAGCTAATGACCTCAACCTCTAAGCCTAGCACAGATTGTTCCTGATACACACACAAACACACACACTTGGGAGGACACTGCATTGATTTACAGTCATTTCTCTGGGAAAAACAACTAAATTTAACCGAAAAACAAGCGCTAACTTTAATATCTGAACAATTTACCTGCTCTTTTTACCATAACTTGAGAGTGTGATCTGATTTTGTCCCCCACAAAGTGATTAACTGAACACAACAAACAGATAAAAAAGTCCCAGTAACCAATCCCTTGATCCAAATTCCAGCTCCCCGTGGTCACATTTCACACTCCTTCACTCACCAGCTCTCCTCTGCTGTGTGCCCAGTCTGGAAACCATTTAGACCTCTCTCACTTCCTCTCACTGTTGCTCTCTATCTCACGAGCTGTCTCTTTCTCCCCTCATTCCTTCTCTGTCTCCCGCTTCCTCTGTCTAATTTTCTCCCTCTTTCCCTTCTGCTCTCCATTTTGTCTCCTCTTGACTGTCAAGGCCCTGCGGGAACAGCTCGTACTAGTTCGCTCCGTGCGGGACACTGGCAGGACACGGCTTCAGCAGCCTGCTCGGCAGAGGAAGTGAAAGATTCTGCAAATGGGGTGAGATGACTCCACTTGTTTCCAATCTGGCATCACTTGTTTCAGTGAGGCGAGTGCGGAGAGGCGGATCACTCCATTGCTATAAAAAGAAAATGGCAGCTGAGGGATGAGAATTCCTGAAATTCGCTTATTTCCTCGAGAAGAAAGTGAACAGATCTCATCTCATTCACAGATTTTCTCACTGAGACAAATGAGATTTAAGGCCACTTGAAAATACTTCTACCCTTTCTCCATCCGTTCACTCTCGACACTCTGTATCTGTTGTCTGTTCTCATTTGCCTCGTTATCTAACTTTCCATCTGTCTGGTTGAGGCCCATTTCGTCCAACACAGGACAGCTCCTCAGTCCCAGTGACTCTGATTCACCAAAAAATCAGGAGTTAATATGGGCACAGCACTGGAATCGATTAAACTTGACTGTAACATTCAGAGGCTTTTGATTATTCAACCCTGAATGCAACATTAACATTGTGTACCGACCTCTGTGTGCCTATCTGTCTCCAAACAGAGACTCAGGACGCGTCCAGAACACAGAGAGCTGCAGGGAGACAGCGTGTGACACACCGGCGGGCCAATTTGTGTGTTGCAGTGCACATGTTGCCAGGAATTTCATGTAAAACTGGGGACTTTGTTCTAATACTAAAAGTGGCCTCATATCCAAATCACGAAATGTTCCCTAACAAGGTTGAGATCTGAGTGCTGAACCATCAGCGAGATGAGACAAAGAGAGACTATCAATCAAGCAAGTGACCTCTGCCTCTCGACTGAGGACTGACTGTTCCTGTCACTTTGCCCCGCTCCTGTTTAACAGCCGTTCTAAACCCTGATGCTTATCAAAGTGTTATCCTTCAGAGAGGTTAATAGGCTGCTCCGGAACAATCCCTTTTTGCATCCAAATAGGCTCCATATCGACAACGCCAAGCATGTTTGACAATCAGCTTGTTAGTCAGCTCGTCCTTTATTTGGCAAATGATTGGCAGAGACAAGAGTCTACAGCCTGCCAGCGTGCTAACATGGTAGCATGTATAATGTTTACCATGCTCACTGTCTCAGTGAAGCATGTTAGCATGCTAACACCTGCTAATCAGCCCAACACATATTGCAGCTGAGGCTGATGGGAATGTCATTAGTTTGGCAGGTTTCTGGTCTGACTGGACAAATTAAAACTTTGACCTAGATCAAACCTGAGGAGGACATGAGTGTCTCTACTAATTGTCATTGCAATCCATCCAATAGTTGACCGATAATTGGCAGACTGACAGACCAACATCGCCATCCCTGGAGAACCACCGCTAGCATGGCTAAAAAGCAGCTTCAGAGTGGTAACATCAAGGCTACGCCATTATATATGCTTCCCTCTGTATTTTAAGAGTTAAATGTCAAATGTCTTTACTTACTGTAAGTGAGGTGTAAGCATCACAGAGGACATGAACATGGGCCGCTTCTTGATCTGGCGCCTGAACCCGAAGACGGCATTCTGCTGGAAGCCCTCCCTGATGTTGAGGATATACTGGTTCTGGAGCGTAATGAATCGCACCTCCTTAAGACCCCTCGAACTCGCCTCCTCTATGAGCTTCACGACCGGCTGTGGAGGGGAAGAGGAGGAGAAAGAAGAAAAGGAAGTGTTTAGACTTAACTGTTCATCATTTTTGACTTTTCTGCATTTTAATCCCACAGCGGAAGGAGGAAGGGAGAGGTTGACGAGAGAAATGTCAGTGGAGCGTGGTGCAGTGCTCAGATAACAAAAAGCCCAGCTGATAACGAGTATCACCGTGAGACACAAACTGACACTTACACACGGACAGAAAGCAGTCAATCTTCACTGATTAGGTGAAATAAATTGCAATTGGCTGGGGACAGCTGCGTCACAAGGGATGTAGAGGTGTGTGTATGTGTGTGTGTGTGTGTGTGTGTGTGTGTCTAAATCAATCTCATCCCAGTGGCTAGACAATCGATTGGTGTGGGCAGAGTTAATGTGTCTGGCCTCATGTTCATACAGGCGTGCACGCAAACAAACAAATACACACACATAAATGCACCGAGCGGCTCACCTCAGAGTATTCCCTCCAGCCAAAGTTGTCTCTGCAGTAGTACTTCCACACGGTGTGGCAGCTGGGGGTGGGGTTTGGGTTCGTTGCGGGCGCGGGTAGAGGGCTGGCGGGAGTGGTCAGTCGTCGGACGCGGTCAAATTCCAGGTCACACACTCGCATCGCCCCAAAGTCCAGGGAAAACACTCGACCCCTGGAAAACAAAAATCATTGTTAAAAAAAAAAAACAACTAACTGCTGCAGTCAGCGGAAGAAAAAACACAGCGTACATTTACACGGTCAGCTAACATGTGGCTGTGGCACAGTGACCTTGTTGTGCGCCCTGGAGCAAGACGACCAAACCTCTAATTGCTCACTCAGTATGAGTCACACAGGATGACAGCATCAGCTACATGACTTACATATCACATGCAAACATGGGAGAGAATAGAAAGAAAGAAGACATACTGTATGTGATCAAAACATTATATGTAAACACACTGAAAACAGGTCACTGGAATGATTCAGATATTAATTTTATTCTAATAACAGCACTTAAAATGCTTAAACAGACCCGAAACCTGAGAGATTCAGTTAGGCTTTAAACAGAATGACGCAGGCAGGACTGCAATGATTATGCTACATTTGCCATTTCATTATGTTTCATGACAGTCATAGAAATTAGGGGAAATTTGCTATTTCGCTATCTTGCTGAGAGTTAGATAAGACAATTGCTAGTACTTGTGTCTGCTGTAATGTCGGCTGTAGCTTCATTTAGCATACAGGCATGAGTGGTATGGTTCCTCTCATTTCCTCTCAAATTTCCCAAACTGTCGAGCTCTTCCTTCAGAGCTTTGCCTCTCATTTTTGTGATGCTGACATTTGTCTTCTTCTTCGGTCAAATTCAGCTACAATGCTTTTGTAACATGCTAAAGTGTTAGCATCTGCTAAGTAAATAAATGGCGATGTGCATACAACCTCGCGTAACCCCTCTCTGTCTCGACAAGCGTGGGTCAAAGCCCCGTTATGTGTGTGTGTGTGTGTGTGTGTCTGTCTGTGTGTGCATCAGTCTCTCTACATTAGCTCTCCATAGGGCCTCTGGCGAATCCTTTCTGGGTCAGACATACCACTCACATAAATGTGGGCATCATAGACTGGCACGCTATGCCATGGACGGCAGCCAGACAGGGGCAGACACGCACACACACACACACATGAATGTACACCACATACACACAGACACATGCAAACTTTGCCGAACATGCACACAGCCTGACACAGTGTTAATGGGCTCATTGATTTTTGCCGAGAAACTAATTGGATGCAATGTCAAAGGTTAGACATCGGTGAGCGTGTGTCTGTCTGGAAACGTGTGTGTGTGTGTGTGTGTGTGTGAGGCAGGGCTTGTGTTCCGGTAATGTGTGTGTTTCAGGTTTGTTCTAAATAAAGCACATGGATTAGAGTCTTTAGATGTTTCCCGTCTAAAATGTGGAGAAGCTGAGTGTGTGAACCTGCTGTTATTAGTTCAACAGCCTGCAGAAGTGAAACCTCATATTATAATGGGTATAATGTAGCTATAAGTATTTGGTTTCGTCTACTGTAAGTACATTTACTGGTCACTGGGGTTACACACACACACACACACTCACACAGAGTCACGTTGATTTCGGTCAGGAAGGTGATAATGAATGTGCTGAGTCATTTCCCCAAAACACACATGCACCCTGGTTCAAATACTAATTATACACACAGTATTTACAGTCTGTTTCTGCTAAGTCACACTGTGACTGTGTCTCTTTAAGAGGAAGTGAAATAGGAATTCATTCACTGAGCACGTGCAGAAACAAAACAGCAACTGAGGAGTGAGTCACTGATTATCAGATCACCAGATTACCAAAAAAGACCAGGCAGATGTCCACGAGTTGTTGTTTTCTGAACCACATTTAAGCAACTTAAAAGTGAGTTTTGGTTTCATGCGAATGAAAATTAAATTTGAATATCAAAGGCAGAGCTAGAAGTGAAAAACAGAAGAGAAAGGATGATGGAAATAAGTGCTACGAGAAAAGACGGGAATACAGATGGATGTGAGAGGCAGGGAAGTGAAATTATAGCAGAAACAAATTAACAGTGAAGACAGTACATCCTTTGCTTCACCTCTGGTCAACCTGTTCTCTGCTGCTCTTTGTTTTCTTAATTTTGCTCAATTTGTTCTGTAATGTTTCTGCTCTGTTCCCTGCCTCGCTGCTTATTTCTGTCTCTCCACACGTCTCTGTTCTCTGTACTTAGTGTCTGAAAAAGAAAGACACACCTGTGTGGCCTTCTGTCTCTTTCACTGTCTCTCAGTACAGAACAGTTTCTGCCCGCAATGGTATGTTATGATGACAAGAGTTTCTGTATGTGTGCATGTGTGAACTTGAGAGTGACTTATGATGCACACACACACACTTTTTCAGGTTGTAATCTGAGGAAGTTAAGTGAACTTAATTACTCACTAATAAATAAGGTCAGTCAATGATTTTCAAAGCCCTTCGCAGAGTCCGTTCCCCTCCCTCACTCCCAGACTAGTTTGTGCTGTTCTAAAAATAAAATTCCGCCAGTTAAATTAAGTGCACTGAGATTCGGTGCTTTCAAAGTGGAGGCCAGTGAAAAGTTGGAAAGAGACGCGAGGCACGCCCACTCTGGCAAGGTCGACACTTTTCAAGACCACGCTTGAAATATGGGGCCGCTCCAAGTTTGTGCAAAGGTGCACACGCGAAAGTCAACTGAAAATGCAATGGGTTTACAGGAAAGAGTGAAAACCCAAACTGCTGACTCGGGAGGGGTGTTTGTATGCTAAAGGTGAAAGAAGAGGGCCCTTGTGAGCGAAGCACATGGTGCTGAGAATGCACCAGACCTGCTCTGTTCCTGTACCGGGCAGCTCCCAGGTGTGAATGTTTAGATCAGTGCTGAATGTGGGAGCCGGGTGTTGCTGGAGAAATAGAGAAAGCGTGTTCAGCAAAACCTTTCCCTGGATAAATAAAGGTTAAGAAAACTTACTGCACTGTCAAAATGGCTGTTAATCCTCCACACTGCCTTTAGCACACACACACACACCTTTGAACTTTCTCACGGCTGCACACACAAGGACCCGCATACCAGCATCTGTCATGCTATTGTGAACGTCACAGGCTAGGAAGAAAAAAAACAAAAAAACATAAGCGCTCACTCACATACACACATTCTTTCGACAGATTCATGTACACACGCGCAAACTTCATCCAGTCACACCTTGATAAGTCAGTCAGTCAACCAAATCTGCTGACGAAGGCTTCTTTCTCACACACACACACACACACAGCTTGATGTCATGGTGTTATTTCCTCATGTCAGAGCTATTCACTTTCTGGTTATCTATTCAAATCTGCTTCATTTGATTTTGTTTTTTATTTGCTCTTAAAACTGTGAAAGACATGAAGTCAACCGCACAAAGAGAGCAGGAAAAAATGTACACCGCCGCTTCCTGCATGTCCTGGATTGTTCCTGTTAAGAGTGCGTCTCCTTCCTCCTCTCCGGCACATCATTAAGCTCATAGTTCAGGGTGTCCTCTCTCACGGTCCTTTCAGCCTCGCTTTGAAATTTGAAAACTCTTCCCAGGGTGCAAAACGTGAAAGAACAAGGGTTAGGACGGGAAGATAACCGAGTTTGACGTTAAAAATAACACTTGGTGACACTTGAAAAAGAGAAGAGGGTGCTGCTTTAGTGCAGAGGCAAAGCACACACACACACACACATACACATCTCCACATGTCTTACACCTCTTTAGGCCCTCGAGGACAACTGAGGAATGAGAAAGAGATAGGAGACTGAGAGAAAGGGAGTAAAAGAGGGGTGAGACAAAGAAATGTGTAGGTCAAATGATCCAGTGAGGAAAAAGGAGGAAGAGGTGGAGAAGGGAGGGTGGATGGATGGATGGATGGATGGATGAAGGCAGACTCTGAGTAATAAGAGGCAGAGCGACCCAGACCTCGCCCGACTGATTCATGGCATGGGTTGTCTGACACGTTATATCCACACACACACGTACACTAGTGGACACATTCAGTCTGATTATCTTGACACCGCCTCTTTTCACACACGCACAATCACCACACGCAAGCAAGCTCTCATAGACACAACCATCCTTGATTTTCTTTGATTCGTGACACAATGAGGTAGCATGGAATCCCCCGCGATATAAACACACACACACACTCTCTTACACACACACACTATGGTGTCAGGTCGCTCTGCCCTTGGTGCTCGGTGACTCTTTATGTCAGTTAATGACAAGCAAGGCTTTTATCACCTGGCTGACAAAAGAGTCTCTCTCAATCGCTCTCTTTCTCCATCTCACACACACACATATGAAAAATGTACGCATCGTCATGGTTACGAAAAATGTGAGGACTTTTTTAGTCCCACTACAAAGATATTACAGGAAATTAGTGGAATTATAGAAGATTTGGTTCATAATTTGTGTTTTTCTGTAAATAACATAGTACTTCAGTAAACCAAGTTGGAATAAAGGCATAGATTGTATATTTTCTCTCTCTCTCTCTCTCTCTCTCTCTCTCACACACACACACACACACACACAACAGCACAGCATAAATCTGTTAACAAGCAAGTGTACAGCCGAAGATTATCACAGTATAACTTTTAGAAGCGATGACTGTGACATTCCTCCTTACTGCTGAGTTCATGACTAAAGCGGATTAGCCAGACTTCCATTCCTGCTTATCATATGGATGGGATTAACCTGTGCTATGGATCATACACACATGGGAACAGCTCAGCGCGGAACACACACTCGTTTACGCCCCACCAGGGCCGCACAGGATATAATCAGACGCAGACACACAAAAAGGCTCATACGTTTTCTCTTCTGTCCGCTCCTTCTCTTCCTCACACATGCACTCATGGCAGATGGCAAAACAGGACTGTGTTGCCATACCGACAGTAGAGCTTGTTAAGTCATCTGCTGCTCTTTAGATCACTAACGATGTTATCATTTGGCCGTGGTAACCACGGTGATGCCTTCACCCTGTGTGCGTGTGTGCATGAAAAGACAGGCTAAAAGAAAAGTATCAAAAGAGCTCTCACACACACCCAGTGCGACACAAAGCTTCCAGTAAATGACTGATCTGAGTGCTGAATAACCATAACGGTGTGAACGCTAAGCAGTTTACTGACTTTTCTGTTTATCTCTCATCATCTGATCAGCTCTGAGGAGCCCCAAACCAAAACTGAGTTTACCCAGCGTCAACATAACCACCCAAACACTTTCTACATCCACCTGAGGCAGCACAACCTGCTGTTTTAAATCCTAACCTGTGGTGTAAATAAACACTGGATTAAAAGAGGACAACACTTTTTAAAAACCGGGAATAAGCCAGTGTTTTCTTACTGTGGATGAAAGCCTAAACATGGGAGTGTTTTTTTGTCAGAGAACTCATGTGTGTCAGCGAGCTAAAGGGTTTTACGTCACGTCGAATGTTTTGCGTTATGTTCTCACTCTACCATGCTCAAACAGTCAAACCTGTTTTCAGGGTCAGGGCTAGAAAAACTTCAAAAACACATTCTTGAGAATTTTATGCCTTGGGTGCTTGAACTAAATCGTCAAAATGCACTCCAGAAACAGCAGCAGAGAGGGTTATAATAGAGAATAGCAGTGTGTGTGTTTGGCAGTTATGGACTTTACAGGTGAAACTGAAAATGTGTGACACTGCCTGGAATGATATAATTAAGTGACAACGAGTGTGGATTTAGTGATTATCTAGCTTGTAACAAAGTGTGTCGAGAGACTTGAAAACCTAATTATCAGAGAATACATCAGAGTCAGACTCAGCTTATCGAATATCACACAGAAAATCGAAAGAGACAGCTTTAATGTGTGCTAATCAAACCACAGACAAACACAAAGTGCGCCGTGCGAAATGTTTAGCACACATTACGAAATAAATGACTTTTAAAATAATGAGTATGATCATTCTAATGACAACAAGCATATGTCAAATTATTCTGGTGCTTCTAGTTTCTAGTGGAGTTTCAGTCGAGCGAGCCAGATGGTCCTGTCTGACTGTGTAGAGCGTAACACACTCAAAGGGCCTCTGAAGAATTTGGGTTGACACCACCAGGTGCATATCCTGTTTGTGGAGCAATATGCACTTTGCATAGAGTTTCAGTTGAAAACATGAGTCAACAAGTCAAACACACAGACACACACAAATCTTTGTACACACACGCAAACCAGTGTGTGTGTGTGTGTGTGTGAGTGCGTGTGGTGTCCACACAGACGTAAACAAAGACAAACACACATGGCCGCTCAAAGGGCTCAGTTAATCATGAAAGAGCTGATGATGTGGACGCGGTTAATAGTTTAGTATAACGGCAAGACGCTGTGTCATTGCCTGTGTTTGAACAGACTGCCCTTTAAACCCGATTCGGATGATAATGTGACGAAAACAGCGTTCAAATCTTCTGATTATATTACGAGATCATATTGGATGTGAACATAGAAGACTTTAAACTGTGGTAGATTACGAATTACATTGCCTTAAAGACGTGTCTACACCTTAATCAAACAATGACTATCTGGGTGTTTGCTGATTTTAGGATAAGTATGACAGTTTAACCGCCTGACAATGCCCAAATCCTTAACTGTAAATGTTACTAAAACAACAAGCTGAAACTGGGGAACGGTAATTCTGATGACTGATTAGTCCAAAGTAGTTTCTCAAACAAAAATACCAAACTTTCTGGTTGCAGCTTCTCCATCATTGAGGATTTGCTGCTTTTCTTTAACTTTATGTTACAGCAAAGTAGAATATCTTGGGTTTTGGACAGCTGGTCGAACAAAATCTGACATTTGAAGACGTCACACTGGGCTTTAAGAAACTGTCATTGTGAGAAGTGCGACAGATCAAACAATTAATCGGGAAATTAATGCAAGCTCTTCATTAGCACAGTAACATGACATCATTGGATAAGGTAGACAAGCTGTTGGACTTTGACTTCGTCGTGTGGGCCACTGTGGAGAGGACATCTTGGGTTATTGTATAGTAAAGGAAATAAAAAACAAAATAAACCTGTGTTTAAGCAGGTTTTAGAATAAGGTGAACAGCCTCTGTGCAGATGTACTCATTGTGTGCGAGTGCATTCAGTACAGTTTAACAGGAAGCGGTGCATGCTACTTTATGTCACCCCACTGGGGCTTGCCAAGTCCTTGCATGTGTGTGTGTATCTATGTGGGTGTGTGAGAGAGTGAAAGAGAGGTTTATCTCTGTCTGCTAAAAGGCGTGCGTGTGAGCACTGCAAGCCACTGAGCCTCTCTGTGCAGCCGATTCGTGCGAGCGTCTGCGTGCCAAGCCGTGTGTGTGTGTGTTTGAGTGTACACAGTGGTGTGCATGTCTATGACCGAGGGAAGGGGAGAAGCTGCCAAGTGCGTCTGTGTCAGTGACCGCACAAGGCAACTGAGGGTCATGGAAGTTCACAGCTTTCTGCCATGAGTGCTGTAAAGTCTAGTTTGGACGGAGATCCAGCCAATCACGGGGGAGTTTTGGGAGTCGGGGGAAAAAAATACAGGAAATAGATAACCAATATCAGGGCTGGGAGATGGAGTGCCGTGACTACACAAGGGCACGATAGCTGATATGATAGCTCGAATGTAGGGAAAACATTAACTAGATGACACGTGAAGGCCAAACACACACACGCACACATACACCTGAGATAAAAGGACTAACACACACTTTCACACATGAATTAAAAACCCACGTTCACAGTATTAAGAACTGTGTAATTGACAGTCATACAGGAACACGCACTTGGCTGCAGTCCACAAGCCGCACATGTACAGAACAGCTGTAGAGTCACAGTTTTCAGTGTGTCACCGGTTGTGAAACCAAAGAGGAAGCTCAGGCCGAGGTCTACTGTTTCCAACACCCCAGACCAGAAGTGCTTATCATTCACAAGCAGCCTATCAGCTTACGGCACCATTGTTGCCATGTCACAAGTGCCAAATATTTGTTAATTCATAGGTACTTGTGACATGGCAACAATGTCCCTATCAATTTACCACACAGTAGCCTTTTACTTGACTATAATATACAGGTGTGGGTGCAGTGTACTGCTTCAACTCTATGGATCCGGTAAGAGGAAATTGTTCTGCTGTTATGTCATTAAAGGTCTATCCATCTTTATCAAGAAATAATTAAGAATAAACTGCCCACAATGAACAGAAATGTAGGAAACTGATGCTCTTCACAGATGCACCAGCCATGTTTTCAGTTCCTGTTTTGAATCGATTGAATTGAAAGTGAATTGACCCCCTGCCCACAGGTCCAAAACAGAAAGACAGAAATACTCTGTTACTGCTTCCCTCCACAGTGAGATCCTGTATCTAACCAGAGGGCACACATGAAACACAGTACACACAATACAGAATACACTGCAGAGGGATACTTACTGAAACTTGAGCCTGACTTGCTCATTGTCCGGGTTGCAGTACAGTCTCTCCAGCTGTTCCTGCGAGTCGTCTGCTATGCTCTGCCACGTCTGATTACTGCTCCTGCGGATCTGCCAGTGGTAGGGCAGGACAGTGTGGTGGTGGGCACAGTCATTGCCATACACACACTGTCCTTGGAGGAAATCCACACAAATGTCCACAGAGTCTGACTGGTGTGTGTGATACTGGAGCTGGGTGAGCAGCTCAAAAACCAGGTCCAGGGAGGCCTCTTCGCTTTTATCCTGAAATAGCACCCCTTTGTCAGGCTGCAGGAGGAGGACATGGGGGTCCTGGAGGCCGGTGCAGTCTTTGACTGGAAGGTTTTTAGCCCCAGAGGTTAAGAGGTCATTGCTTTTGATGCCCCCCTCCTGGTGAGGCGCCTGGGGTACAACTGTGGGAGGTATATCCCTGCCAGGGGGCGTTATTGTTACTGTGCTCCCGGCCGCCCTGAGGCCGGATTTGGACTGAAAGCAGCGGCTGCCGGGGGTAGGATCCGTGATCTTGGGTCGCTCCCCTCGCCGCTCAGTCTCCTCCAGCTCCGCAGTAGTATCGGCTATTTCCACATCACCGTCCCGGGTCATCAACCCCGGCACTCCAGCCCCAGCTGTGGTGTCGTCAGCAGCTCCAGAGTCTTTGAGACACACCTGGCCCATACAGTTCTGTTTCACCACGGCTGCTGTGCACATGTTGCCCGGAGTCCGGCCCGGCTGGCTCCGGGGAACAAACACCCCATCCCCGGACACCAGCGCATCCGTGCTCAGCAGAGTGGTCAGTATCGGATCCTCCAGGGCGCGGTGGAGGCATTTGGCGTCCAATTTCCTCTGCTTCTTTTTGAAATAAGGTTTCACCAGGGGTATCTTGTCCGGAAGCCCCACTATCTGCTGCTCCGTGAAATCTTCCCCTTCGTCCATGTTCAAACTCATATCCAGGGAGATCCCAGTCGGTACACCGTCTGTGGATTTCTGGAGAATGTGTAAAGTTTTATCCATGGTCCCCTCCTAAACCCTGACAGTCCTGGAGAGAAAGAGAGAGAGAACGAAAGAAAGAGGTAGTCATCAAAGATAACACCGATAATCCCATAATCTTAGTTTCCAAGGTGAAGTCATCCTGGCGCATGAAGCGGTGATTAATAGGTCGGGCTATTATGCTGTGAAAAATTACTGTGAAAACTCATCTTTCCTTTCCTGGAAAAGGAAAACCCTGTCTGTGTATGTGCCGAAACGAAACCTGTTTAACCCCTCCGACAAAAACTACACACTGCTGGGCTGATCCCATAATGATGCTGCAGGAATAATTATAATGCCCAGCTGCATATCACATTACTAACCCATAGGCCGTATATGAATATAAGATTAGACTGTTTGATGTATTGATTCGTGTTTGGAGAAGGAGAGACGCAGTTATCGAGGCGGAAAAATATGAGCTAATCCTACTGTTGGGAACTTGCGCACAGTCACCAGCTTCAGATTGATTTAATAGAAACAAGAATAGCCGATACCTTTAATTGGAGAGTGTTAGCCTATTTGGCTTTTCCTCTGCTGTCTTTGCTCTGTGACTAACGTCATGCCTGCAATTACAGCTGCGTCTCTGAGCAGGAGCGATAAAATCACCACTGTAACAAAACCTCTCTCTCTCGGGACCATATATTTTGATCACGGGAGTCCGATACGCGGCCACTGCCGTCTACGTGCCGCTTACACACTGCTGCCCGAGCAAGTTTGCACGTAGGCTACAGCCGACAAACACACACGTAGGCTACACACACACACACACACACACACACACAAGCCACTGCGGCGGAGCGGCGACAAAAGATAAACGGGGCACCCCGGAGCTTTATTCACCATGTCCATACAACAGCCTTCCTCTGGTTAACAAACACTTCTCCTCCTCCTCCAGCAGCAGCAGCAGAGCCGGAGCTGTGTGTGCAGGCTGCGGAGTTTGTAAAAGCAAACACTGGAGCACTGCAGCAGGCAGCCAGGGTGATTTGTTATAGCGCAGCTCACCCATACACGGTTTAAAGCAAAAAGGAAAGCCCTTTCTGTGTTTCTCAAACAACAACCAGACGACAAAACCCTACCTGCGCGATAAAGTCCGCCCCTCTCCCCCCGGTCTCGACACTCTTTGGTGAGTAAAATCCAGTGCGTACATCGGCGGAGCTCCGTATCCAGTCTGGAGATAATAGGATCCGTGTCTGGACTAGTCTGTAGTCCGGTTAGGTTTCTCGTGTCCCTCTGCTAACCCCCGTCGCTCTCATGCTCTGTCTCTATTTCATGCTGTCTGTCCCTCTCTTCTTTGTATCCTTCTGCCGGATAGGAAAGCGCAGGGAGCGCAGCGCAGACCGACAAAGAGCGAGGCACAGCTGTGGCGAGAGACGCTCTGCCTGCCTCCCGGCTCAGATCAGCCCAGACCCCGCCCCGTAACCTGGTCACAGGCGGGGCTTCGCTTCAAAGGCAGAGGGGGGAGCGAGAGAGTCGTCTGGTGGTGAGCGGAGGAAGGTGCATGGGGGTGTGGAGGACCCTCGGGGGCCCTTTCGTGCCGGGCCCCGGAAGTAATAGAAAGCAAACTGAACGTATTGATAAGAAATGTCATTACATCATGCAATTATTAAGGCTAACCAGCACGAGCTGTGCAAGAATAATTATGATGATTTAATTAAGTTAAAGTTGTAATTCAACATACACTACAAGTAAAACAGATGCATTTCATGATGGATCAGTGAAGTACACACATATCAGTACTACAACATCCTCCTGTTTGGCTGCATTTTTAATTTCCTCTAGCTATTTGAGATTAGTAGGACCTGATATCCTCAAATGTGACGACAATATAGTCTCAGTGTCTTCAACAGGCCGATTATGTCCTCAAATGAGTACTTTATAATAAACATCTTAGCTTGTTACTGTTGCTAAAACTGGTGAAATCTGTTGCCTACAAATGTCGTTACTCATAAATAAGTTTCAACTATCAAATTTGATCGGGTTTTGGACCTTGTCCACGTTTGTGTCAGCTGCAGACTGACTTGGCAGAGATGGCTGCCATCTTGTTTTTACATGACTTGGTGTATTGTGTTCTTACTGCACAAACAAGGGTCCACAAACAAGGACAACAGCAGAATATAAGTTCATTTTATTCTAAAATATTCCTGTGTCACTTAATTTGTATAGGGGCTCGAGTCAATATGGTTGTAACTGGTGGAGGATTTTGTTTTTACCTCTTGCTGTCAGTTGTCAGGAAAAAACAGAGATCACCTCCAAAGATATACATGGTCTGGGCCTCTTCATATCAACACAATGCAGACATCACTAGAGTCCAGCGGTTACACAAAGAACCCCAAAATACTGTGCTCCCATACTAACCCAGTACTACCTGCCCGCAGGTTTTTTCATTTGTGAGTTAGTTTGAGTCAGAATGTTTAAAAACAAATTCAATGAGGAATATTTATTATGTGAACACACTAGGACATAGGATCTTATGTTGCAGGGATTTCCACCTATTCTGGAAATACAAGAGACATGTCAGACACCTTTACGTACTTCTACTTTTCAACAGAGTAGGCTAAAACACGTCACCAGTTATAACCAGACAGCGTTTTGTTCACTTCATTACCTTGCGGTTCAATCTTTTGTGTGAATACAGCAGTCATACAAACAGCCCAGCCACTAGAAATCATTCAAACTCAAAGAATTTTGGACAAATTTTAGTGCAGTTTGGATTGTTACAATTTACAGAAGTGTGTTTACGAAAGAGAAAACTTCATTCTCATACCAATTTTTTTCATCTTAAGTAAATGGTAACTGTAATATTTCCATATTTAAAATCAACATACTTTAAACAGTTAAGTTCCAAGTATATTATTCCTGCATTTAAAATCGTTGCAATGGTGTGATTTTGTTTATAATCTTTTAAATAAATGAAGACTTGGTTAAAAAAAAAGTCATAATTACAACAAACACCAAGTCTCTGGCAGCCTTCATAGTGATGTGAGTGTTTTGTTTTGTTTTTTATTCAGCTACTAACAACACATTAGGGAGTTTTTTCTACATTTCATGAGGGTTTGATTGATTAATTGAAATATTTTATTTCAAATATGAAAAAAACAAACTTTAATAGTCCTTATAAGTTAACGAAAACAAAATAGCAACAACAAAAATTACAAAAAAGGAAAGAAAACAATAGACAAACCATTTTTTTTGTCTTTACATATTTGAAAATGAGTGAGAAGAAGTGTATACTTATTACACTTAGGGTAATTATTTATAGAGTTATACATGAAACATAACTTTGACAAGTATGAGACAGTTTGTTCATTGGCTGGCAGACAGAGATCATCGCAGACCTCATGCATCATGAGTTTCATGGTTTTGTTTGTTTCTGATTGTTGCAATTGAACATGTTACAATTGCGCCCGGTCTCCCCTACTTTATGATAAACATTCAGCAAAACCTTCCCATCAGCCTTAGCTGTAGGCCCACTTTGTGTTTAGTGCATTTTAGCAAATGTTAGCATGGCTATTAAGCCAGATGCGAGTCATTGGCTATACATCAGCATGTTAGCATTGTCATAATGAGCATGTTAGCATGCTGATGTTAGCATTTAGCTAAAATCATAGCCCTATCAGAATAACATTCATTCATATATTTAAACGTGAGGCTGCATTAATGCAGTTCACACACACCCCTACTTCCACTGCAGCCCTGATTTCCAGCACACATCTCAACAGTGTGAAGCCCTGACACATATGCTACGGCATGTGACTCAGCTGTAAAGGTGTACGAGGGCACGTAGCGCACTGTCTAAGAAAGTCTGCAATCTGATGCACCGTCACGTGTGCAGACAACACGTGGGAATGCATGTACGCAAAAACCAATCTCATGCGCACACATACAAACACTAAATCTAGTTGGTATCTCAGGATTCCACTCAGTCTACTTAAACTAGCATGCTTGTCATAGCTCTTGTAGTTATTTCAGGTTACATACTGTTGTCAGACAGAGAGACAAATTTACAGGTAGACTGACTGGTTTGATCACAAAGAGAATGGTGTCTGTGTATTGTATTTCAGATCGAGAGGATAACTAGAGTGTGTGTATGTGTGTGTAGCACAGTAGTGTGCAGACTGATCCTGAGCCGTGTTGAAGGAAGGTTCAATAGATGTGAGAAATTATTTTTGCCACTTTATACTGCAGCTGTGATGGGGACCTCATAATGGGTTAGCACCATCACAGAGTGTTCCCTCCAGCACTTCAGCCCATTAACTTCCCATTCAACCTTTTAGTCACCTTATTACATCATCTCATTGCCTTTTTGAAAAAAAGAAAATCGTCCTTTGTGCCTTTGACAGATGACATTGTCTCTGAAATCAGATTTTGCTGCTCACTAAAATGCACAAAGCTCTACCAGGCTTTGCAAAAAATAGACTTCTCCCCAGTGTTTCCTGTTTTGTTTGTATGTGCACAATCGCAACACAACACACATGAGAGGATGCAAAATCATTTCAACTATTTTAGTCACCGATCACCTCATATACCTCTGGGCATGTTCACATATCAAAGCTGCCCTGAAAAAAACATTTCTCCTGTGCCTTCCGTCATCATTTGAAGAAAACTGTTGAGCAAAATCTAAACATGTAGAGTGAGGTGTATGTGGGTCCATGCAGGCTGCAGGTAGCTCATTAGTGATGCTACCGATCTTTAATCTCTGTTAAAGGCTGGAGAGTCATAAATTCAGGTTGTTTGACAGCTTGTTGACTGTGTAGAGACAGATATGGTTTACACTGCATGCAGTGTCCCAAATGTTGGGATTTTAGTGAACCAAGGACGAAGAAATGCATGGTTTACATTTAAAGCAACCGTTGTGAGATAAGAATACACATGTTCTGTTCAGCCCTACTGTTTTTATCTTAAGCCTCCGTCACTCTGAGATTTTAGCAGTCTTAAAAGTTTAGTGCAGCTACACTGTGTAGAGGTCTCAAAAACAGACCCAAGGTAAAAAATCACAGAGGGGCTGCTAACTATAGCGGCTGATGTCAAATGCAAATAGATATAAACAGCTGATTAACAAAAACCAAACTAGTCTCAATTTTAGGTGGTTATACACCAAAGACAGCATAATACTTATGTCTTTATGTTCCATTTGTATTCAATTTCACATTGCCATTTTGATGTCAACATATCTCTTCTAATTTGCATGTGTTCCATCTGTGGCTGGAATAAAAGATTGAGAAAAAAGAATCAGGACAAAAATATATGCGTTTACCTTATTTAGCATTTTTGACAGGAGTTTCCCCGTGTGCATGTGGTTATGTCCGACAGCCCATGTGTGCTTTTATTTTCATGGTGTTTCGCCTCTCACACAAAACAATTAGTCATAAAAAAAGGTCGTGGCACAGTTCAAAGGTGGTACAGACACTTAGAACCAGTTTCAGTCTGAGAGAATGGAACAAGCTGTGTCGCTGACTCACAAAATAAAGCACCTGCTATGGGCGTTGGAAGTTACACATATCTGGAACTTTAGTCATATAAAGTCAATAGCCTCATGTCACTCACACTGCCTTCTGTTATATCAGTGAAGCCTGCCAGTGGTGGAGGAAGTATTCAGATCCTTTACTAACTTGGAAAAATATAAAAATACATAATCACAAAATTGAAAATGGTGTTTGAGTAAAGATTAAGAAGCAGCAAAACATACTCAGTGTGGAGAATGGTAAAATCTGAGAAAATCTTTCCACCTGTAAACCCTACACAACAAATGCGACATAGCTGTGTAAAATCCAGAAATTTACCCATTGAAATTCACATGAAAGAGACAAAATGACTGGCCATAATGACAATGATTATACAGCCAGACTTTCATCATTGTTTATGGCACCCACGGGTTCCACTGCCAATCCAACGCCAATTACCTCAATAAAATGTATTTTTATGTTTCCATGCCGTGGGACCGTTTTGTGCGTAAAACAGGCGTGTCAAGGCTGAGGGCCTGTCACCAGTGTTAACCGATCTGCCTCCAGTAATTGTGTTATATGCACGCATGTGAACAGATAAGATTCGAAGGGTGGGGGCTGAAACGCGGCACCTTTACCCTGCCACTTTCAAAGACCCACCCAAATGTCCTTTCATGTTTTTGTGGTTTGTAGAATAAGTTTGCTGTTCGTTTTATTCGGGACTGAGCATGGCCGCTGAGGGATTCAAAACACGCCTGGGTCTAAGATCCTGCTGCTGCTGACCTTTGACCTCCTTTTCAATGAGGTAAGCAGACAAAAATGTACCCACAGGAAACAATGAAGCAGTACGTGTAGACTCTAAGTCTGAGCATGATTCTGGATTTGTGAATTTATCTGAGTTGCCAAATAAGCAATATTCCCTGATACCCTCAGTGGAACATTATGTTATTTTCAATCTCCAGTGATATGACGACAGTATTTCTATCGTGTCTCTTTAAGCTTTTACGCTTCATAATTCCCTCCCAGATGTATGAAAGGATCATCACAGTACTTGTTGTTTCATGTGTTGAGATCACTCACTGACTTTTGTAAGACAACAAGTGAGCTGGAGTTGGCAGGCAGGTATCTCTTTTATAGGTCGTCCTCCGAGACAAGTCAAAACTTGAACAATAGGACATCGTTATGCATGTCAGCCGAGGAGGAATGCTGGAGATCCGTCGGTATGCAACCAGGCAATTACTCTCATATACGTCAGCTCTCCCATGTCTTTCGTGGCAAGACTGTAATTTCCCAATTACTAACCCTCATTGGATCTGCTTTGACGGCAATGGTGTTTGCCTGGAAGATGGTTTGCACACGTTTCTCCTCATCTCTGACCTTTTGAACCGCAGCTTGTGGCCTGTGCATGGAAAAATAAATAATTTAAAAACTGTGCAGAGATCTGGTGGCAGTTTGTGGGTGAGAAAAATGGTTTGCATGCAAATAGCTGCGGCACATTATCAGGAAGGTTGGCCTTTTCACCTTTGTTATTAAAGTTCAGGGAGTTAATGGTGGGAGATGTTAAGAGATACACGTGCTTAAACGGCGTTGAGGGGGTAATTAATAGGTAATTAATCTCGTGAATAACATATTCAATTTGATGTTTCCTCCACAGTGGCTCCCACAGGGATCCTGAAAGCTAAATGAGGGTGACTTTAATTTCCTGTTATTTCACTTTTGAGAACAATAGGAAAAAGTACGAGACTGAATGTTGCATCCAACTGTTATCTCCCGTCCTTACAGAGACGGGTACTAAACCTTAATGGGTTAAATGCTTGATTGAGTATGTAGATGTAGGGGTCCTTATATAAACTAGTTTTAGAAATCTGTCTCTAATTCCCATTGAAAGGGAATAAAAGGGCTCAGCTTATGACTCTCATAGCAGGCGTATCCTCAAAGCCACTCGTCTAAATGTCACATAGATAGTTTTTCGGGAAGAGATTGCATAAAAGTATAACTGGCCACACCAAGCATGTTACGTAATACACAAAAATCCTTGAATTGTTTCTGTTATAATCTGACGTATACAGCTACGTGTCAAGTTTGCATTTCGCGCTTAGAGTCCAGCCCTTTCGAGAAATCCTCCCTTTAGAAACTATTTGTTTGAGCAGGCTCGTCTGCACACAACGAAACTTGCGCCGGAAGGCAGTGCAGCACAGCAGGTTCCTAAAAAACTACTTCTGGTGAAACAGGGAGGAGAGGGAAGCTGACTCAAAGCCGAGTCAGTAAACATTACACTTCCTTATGGAAATGTAACTGATCATCTGTGCAGGACAGAGGCAGGCTTTTCGGTAAATACATCAAGAACCCAATAAATACGAGCGTAAGGGGATGACTCAGTCTCAAATTTGCTCCTGGTATAATTAGAACTGTGTCTCAACAAGTTTCATGTTTAGTCTCATGTGAAACGATCTGCTGTGATAAGACATCCAAATGTTTCCCATGAAGTTTCACCTCTTAACAAGAACTGTCACGAGAGGAGTAATAATCATTTTCAAACAAGCCTTAATTAACAAAATATTTGAGTTAAGAAATTTTGTGTACGCACAAATGATCTCATGTTTAAGACGGGTTATTACACTGCATTTCTCAGAATTTTCAAGTGGTGGAAAGCAAATAGGCATATTTGCATTTGTATCTATCCGCAGTTTCAAGATACTTGACCTGCATCTTTATGTTTTATGCTACTTTATTTTTCTATTTCAGTACATTTCAGATTCAAATTATGCACTCTTCTCAACTCCATTTATTTGACAGCTAGTTACTTTTTAGACTGTGATTTTCAAGCACAAAACATGATGATTTTACATTGTTACTGATTAAAGTGGGCCAAGTTAAGATATGCTATGCAGGATTGTTGGTTCCTTTTTGTCAACAAGCTTGCATGCAAAAGTGAAAGTAAAAGCCAAGCACAGAGTCACTCTTGGTCTGTGTTGTGCTGTGCTATATGTGCATCTTTTTCAGCGCTGTCTCTTGGATGCATGCTGCTTCTGTTCTGACACCTAGTCTCTACCTTTTTATAGAGCCCCAACCTCACCTGAGTGCCCATATGTGTCCTGAACACAGAAAATAAAAAATAAAATAAGATAATAAAGGCAGGTTTTCAGAATAACACACCACCACACACTTCTAGCAGGTCATTACTTCTGTACATTGCTTTTTAGGAAAATCCTGCATAGTGTACCTTGAACAGCACACAAAGCAGCTCCTTTCTAAGGAGCCCCACAGTGCTTTTACTCCAAAGATGTCAGGATAACCAACCAGGCAAAGCAGGAAACTGCCCTGGGGCCTCACACCCAAGAGAGGCTCCAAAATCCATCCACCACATCCACCATTTGTTTGGGAATGTGCACCTCTGAAGTACAACTAAGATGGGTCTTGCATTATTAGGGGTGAACCCGTCTTGCAGAGGGGCCCTGCACAGGGGCGGAAATTCCACGTCATTGCTGTGCCTCGCTCTTTGTCGGTCATTTGATGGTGAGAGGGGCAGCAAGCAACATACAGAGGAACTTCACCTGTATCGAAGCTTTGGAAGTGATTATGGAGTCTGACTCTTCCAGCAAGTTGCAGGATAAACCTCTCTCCTCCCCCTCTCCATCTGACAACACAGACTCAAGAGGGTCAGATCCTGATTTTGTTCTGACGCCATCATCGTCTCTCCAGCTTCTTCAACAACTGAAGGTGAGGAGGATACAGAGGATCCTGGATCTGGGTGGATTGGGAAAAATGGGGAAGTGTGGTATCCCTGTGGGAAATGTGGATGCATCGCCTTCCCCTCCTTTTCAACCCTGGCAAAGATGTCACAGTTGATGAGCAGCTCGTGCCATTCAGAGGGCGATGCAGATTTCGGCAGTACATGCCCAAAAAAAATGCCAAATATGGTTTGAAAATGTGGGTAACTGCTGAAGTCGCCACATCCTATGCCTGGAGGTGTGAGATTTACCTGGGAAAAACAGGTGATGCTCCAGAGGTGGGCAAGCGTGTCGTCATGGAGATGACAGAAGGACTCAAGGGCGTCACTTTTTTACATCCTACTCACTTGCTCAGGAGCTTCTGCGGAAGAAGATAGCCTTGGTCAGGATGATCAGAAAAAATAAACCTGGTGCAGGATACAGGATGTGCTGTACTCTCCTCTGTCTTTGCCTTCACAAAGAACACCAAGGCTGTGAGTTACGTTCCAAGGCGGGGGAAGTATCATCATCATCAGCACAAGGCACCAGGAGGCAGCGGTGACAGAGGGACCAAAGAAGAAGCCAGAGATCATCACCTACTACAACCACTGCAAGGGAGGTGTCGACACTCTAGACAAGGTATGTGCCATTACATATTTGTTACTACATTAATTCTATTCCTGTTTGTTTTTACTGAATTCATGTGCTTGTAAGAGATACATTTAGAAGATACATTTTGTGTTTTTATAACATTTGCATGATTATTCTTACTGTCATAAGCAGCTTTTGAATAAAACTACTTCTTATCATGATGAAATCTGTACTCAGTGTTTTGTGTTCTTTTGTATTTGTAGGTTGTCGACACCTACAGCTGCAAAAGGATGAGCAAATGGTGGCCATGGGTGTTATTTTCTAACTTGCTGGACATCTCAGCATATAATGCATTTGTCATCTTCACGGCAGTGGATCCCTCCTGGAACCAGGGGAAGACGTTCAGGAGGAGGCTTTTCCTAGACGACCTCGGAAATTCTCTGGTCTCTGCGGCAATGTTGAGGAGAGAGCACCTCCTCGTGCACCGGTTGCTGCCAGACTGGTCAGAGAGATGCAGGCTTCTGCAGCTGCCACTCCAGACACAGAGCCCTGAACACCAGCAGACACCAGCAGCTCAGGAGTGATGAGGGGGAAGTGCAAGTTGTGCCCAGGACAAAAAAAAAAAAAAAATAAACTGATAAACTCCATATTGCTCCAAATATAAAAGCCAGAAACCAGCTTTCTATGCACAAGCCTATGTAGTGTGTTGCACAAAAAGTAATAATGCATCAAAGCCAATGTTGTTACCAATCTTTGACATATCCAAGACTGTGATAAAAGGTAAAAAATATCCAGTTTCCAATAATTTTTAATATTGAAAATAAGTCATTTTGTGTGTGTGTGTATATTTTCCCCCCAAATCAGTGACATCACTTATGAAATTGGCATTTAAAGAGTTAAAATCCTGCATTTTTAAAGAATATTTAGTAGTTTTGATCAGGACTGAGGTTGATGAACAGATTTATGCAAAAAAGTTGAAGAAAATATTTATCTAATTTTATTTTTACAGCAGTCTTTTTAGTGGCTGTTTTCAGCCACTACCAAAACATTAGAGTAGTGAATTTAAGGAACAGTGTAATATTGACCTATTGAAAATTTTAAAATCATATATCCAAAATGTACATATGTAACTTTCTCAGCAAAAATCATTCCGTTTGCTGAAATACAGTAAAAGTTATGGCCACATTAAGACTTAAAACAGACCCCTAGTGGATGAAAACATCCCCAACAACACATAAAACTGGAATTAGTTTTTTTGTTATTGTATCTGTTTCTATATTCTTGGGAGTAGAGAGTAGAAATGTACTAGCAGCTATTTTAAAACAGGTAATGTGCTAGCCAGGCAGATAATCAGGCAGATATTCATTCAATATTGTGACTATAACATTATATATAAAAACAGCCAATGACTGTTAACAAGTACAACACAGATACAAGTTATGCACTTGAAGCCATATCCAAATAGCTCAAAAGGTTTTTGAAGTTATGGTGTCAAAACCAACAAATGTTACAAATGCCCCCGGTCTCCCCTATTGGAGAAACGTTTACTTGTCCAATACTATTTTGACCTGACAATGGTGCAAGATGAAAAGTCGGAGGATCAGCAAAGTCATAAGGATTCCCGCTCTGACCACCACAAATGTCTATAATCCATCTAAATGGGAATTTATACTTCTGCTTGAATCAACGCCATCGCCTGACATGCACCTCCCCAGAAATGTAACTACGAGTCACAGTGACACAGACCTCCTGTCTGTTTCTACTGAAACCATTTCCCTCAGTGGAAACAAAGCTTTTATTTACTTTTATTTCACAGATAAGAAACAGTAAATTGCAATGACAGTAAAGCCTCCACTAAAATAGCATTTTAAGTCTTGTGTGTAATTTATCCTTCAGGGATTTATACTTCAGGATTCATCCTGGTAGAGGAAATCTCCACTCATCGCTAGGCTAATTCATACAATGTAAAATGCCATAGGCTTTTGCTAATAACATTAGCATGTTTAATTTGTTTGGAAAAGATGTTTAGTACAAGACACTTGTTGTGTCAGTGAACTTTGTGAGTTGTAATGGAGCCAAACTGTGTGCTGTTACTTTTGTTAAATGTTGCTACTGTCCTTGGTTTTATATGAGAAGAGGCAAAGATCACTAGTTGCTAGGCTAATTTATACAACGTAAAATGCCACAGGCCTATGCTATTAACAGTAGCATGTTGTATTTGTGGGGAAAATGTGTCCGGATTAACACAAGTGTTTGTCTGTGAATGCTGCGAGTTATAGTGAAGCTGATTTGTGTACTTGTGTTTGAAACTCTCTATTAAGACATGTTTAATGTGTGTTTAATGTGTGTTTTGAATCAACTAAACTTTATAGCACTTAAAAGAAACTTCACACATTTTAGAGGTGTAACTGCAGAGTGACCCTGGCACAACACCACACAAGTAAAAATGCTCACAACGGCATAGGCCACGTGCGTAGGGTCTGCACACAACTATAAATCCCGCTTAATAGTTGTTGAGTGTTGGACTGATCAACACACAGACAGATCGCAGTTACCATCCTGGATGCCACGACGCCTGTGCGGATCATTGACCAATTTATTCACCTTTTTCTTCCCTAACATGTCACTGTGTATAATGCATGATACCTTTTCTTAAGACTTTTCAAGCTTCTCACCATACATTAACCTTTAGAGGGAGCCGTCTCAGTGTCACATCTGATCTGTCTGAGTGGACCCCTAAAGGTGAGAATGACCTACTCGCATGCAGGTTCAAAGCGTTTGGTATCAGGGATCTCTGCTGCTATGGCAACATAACAGGAATGCATGTGTGTGTGTGTGTGAGAGAGAGTATGTGTGTTTGTGTGAGCGTGTGCTCCGGTGGGCTCTTTGATGATCAATTCCAAGAGTTTGGCATTAGTACATGTTTGAGGTTCAAGGAGAGAGGGAAGAAAGGTCAAGAAGAAAGAAAGAGGGGGGAACGGAGATGGGGAGGGGCAGAGGAGAGGTTGAGGGTCAGCTAAACAAAAGGCGCCTTGGCAATGCTTCCCTGGGTCAGGGCTTAGAGGGCAGGAAGTAGCGCAACAATATCCGGCACTTCAGGTTAGGACCTCCTACCCCCACTAAACTTCTGTCTCTCTCCCTGCCTCCCTCACACACACACAGGTCACCCAGTGAGCCTTGACAATGTATGTTGATCAAAGGCAAGCTCTGGCTCTTGCAGAGGGGGCAGTGTAGGAGATTAGCTCGGGAAGGAGTGTGAGCATGTGAGGTTGTTCATGTGTGCTGTGGGTCAGCAGGTCTTTTGTGCCTGCCATTCGTCAAAGAGCAGCAGGCACTTTTTATGATTACACAATCTGAGATATAGAGGGAAGTTTTGCCTCTGTAGCAGTCGTCAGACAACGATTAACAAGCATTAGGGTTAAAGGTCACCATATAAACAATGAGACAAGCATCCTGGACGATACAGCTTCTTTTAGTGACTGAATCAACTGAATCACATGGCACATATACTGTTAATATTTGTTGGATGGTACGACTCTGGTCTTTGGCTGATTGTCATCTCACTCATTTGTCAGAACTACCATTTAGCTACATAGCTATTTTAAAGATGACCTATTATGCTTATTTTCAGGGTCATATTTGTATTTTGGCCTTCTACAAGAACATGTTTATATGGTTTAATGTCCAAAAAGCACTTTATTTTCCTCATACTGTCTGTGCTTGAACTGTATTCACCCTCTGTCTGAGATGACCTGCGTCTTTAAGCCCCATCATGAAAAAGGCCACTCTGCTCTGATTGGTCAGCATTTCCAGATCTGTACTCTCAGCATCTCTGCACTGTTACTGAAGCTGGGGAATAACTGTGACAGAGTATAGAGTCACTTTCTACTGAGAAAAATCCCCAAAAATTTGTCTCTTTCAAAGTGGTGGAAAAATAAGGTGCCCAACAGGATGGCTAATTCTTCACTGGTCTTTATAAGAAACTGATATTGCAAAACTGCAAAGAGGAGAAAGCACCTACACTTCAAGAATGGAAAACCGTAATGAAATATTCTCTGCGTATTGAAAGGACAATGTCAGAAGACAGTGACAAAGAGAACCAATTTGCTAAGACATGAAGCCAGATCTATGAAGCTTTGCAGATTACGCGGCGTCACAAAGTCACCCAGCTTCCACAAACTCCAAGGAACCCTGTGTAGCATCCTGTCTTGTTTACAGTGCGTGTGTGAATGTGTATGTATGTGTCTGGGGTGGGTGTCACTGTCTGTGTGCATATGTATAAGCTTGTATGGATGAGGATTCAACGTCTTATATGAGGACAGCTGTATACGATGAGCCCGGTCTCACTCCGAAGTTGTCAAAATCTTACCCTTGGGCGTCAGAAACCAACGACAAAAGGTGTCCTGTAATGTCGGCATGATACGTGGCCGGTTGCCATTATAGTTGAATGGCGCCAGGCAGCATCAGGGGGAAACGCGGTGGACAAGGACGAAAGTTAAGGCAGCGAAAGTCAGAGAGGGGCATACGAGGGGTGGTGGATGGGTCCAACAAACACCGCTTGTTCACCTGAACCCTAAGCAGCGTTCACGTCCTAGCCACTTCCTTTTATTGCCTAAACCCAACCATGTGTGTTTGTTGCTGAAAGAAAAAAAACTTCAATTCACAGTGTTGTACAGACGTAGTGTGTTCATTTTGAAAGAGACTGTATGTTGAAGTTAAATTTCCTGTGAAAAGTGAATTGTATCCTGAAAGAAGAGAACTTGACACAGTGTCCCAGAACATCAACAACCAACGCACCCAGGGTACTTTGCACGTCGCATGTGGACGTGGAAAGTCCATGACCAAAACGTCATATGTGACAGGGTTGGAGTGAGAATGTATTGATATGACAGCATTGTTTTTATAGATGAGTAGCTCAAACAGGAGTAAGTCATGAAATTTGATTTCTTGAAGAATGTATGAATGAATGATTATGCAATACACGAAATGTGAAATGTATTGTATTCAGAACCATGCACACTTAAAAAAAGAAAAACTATCATTTAAAAAAAAAAAAGCAAAAAGAAAATCACCAATAAACGCTTCTAAACACAATAAGAAATGTTCTAGCAGGGATATGATCTGAAATTGGGGAGAAATTAACAATAGCAACCAAGTTTACATGTTTGTCTGACATTAGCATGTAGCTACATGTAGCAGTGTAGGCCAAATAATGGAAACAGTTGCAGTAGCGTGCCTGGAGCAGATGACTGTCATGAGCTGAAGCTGAAAAACATTGAAAACAGAGTATTCAAAATGGTCTGCAGCCTGAGGTTTTTGCTCACAGGGATTACTTCTACATATGTTTAACTCATTATTTGAAAGTCTTTCTATGTTTAATATGAACATCTGTTGTAACATTATACCAGTATAAGGAAAAGCACAACAGGTCCCCTTGAGGTGTTTAGTCTATAGTTCACTCGACGACATGCTTTTTCAGCTGCCATGCTTGTTGAAGGTATTGGCACAACATTAAGGGTTACTTCGGATTGATTTAGTATTGCACTTCATTAGATTTGGGGGACTTACAGATGCCAAGATATTCTCACTTTTATTTCGCCATCTTGATGCTTCAAATATCTTGAATTCAGTTAGAATTAAATGTGTCGCAAATAAATAAGTGGAGGTAGCTAAGATTTGCTATGCATGGACACACTGACATATTTTTGTTGATTGCAGCCTTAATGATTTTAGGTCTTTGTTATTTGGGCCTAGGCATTGTATTGATACAAATAAATACCTCATGATGCATTACAAACAGATTGATGGTAATCCTCAATTAGTATGTACAATAAGCATCAGATACTGAAGCTATTTGCCAACTCGATTTCACCGTGCGGTTGCTTCTCTAGCAGAGCAAGGGCTGTTTTGGTAGTACTTGTTTTTTCTGTTGTGAAGGTGACATTTGGAAGTGCTTGGGTGCTCGGGTTGCCTGTACATATTTTAGTCGGGTCATGGCTGTTTTTGTTGTGGTTGTTGTTGTTGGCAGGGGATACTTAAACAAGTGGTAAGGAGTCTGGGCAGGTTTGACGTTTACTTTGTTTGCTTCATCATCTCAGATTTGAGCAGAAGTGACACTCCAGAGAATACCGCCTCACACGCTTGGGTGGAGAGAAAGGGAGCAGACACCAGGGAGAGGAAGGTGAGTTGAAGGGAAAAAAACAGGAAAGCTGGAAGGGAGTAAAAGAAGACAAAGATGAAGGCTGACTGTCTAGATCTGTGCCGTCAAGGAGAATTTATTGCGATCACATCTGGATGTAGAAAAGAGGGAAGGGGGTGACAGAGAGGGAAGCACACGGCAGCCAGAAGGACGCGGAGAGAAAAACTTCTAGAGAAATTTGTCTTCCTGAATCACGGGGAAAGCAGCGTGCTCTGCAGCAGGCAGATAAGAGCGAGAGAGAAAGAGTGAAGGTGGAGGAGAGGAGGCGAGGCCGAGCAGGTGGACATGAGCCAACATGTCGCTTGGGGCAGAAACTGTGGCTTCAGAGAGGAGAAGTGAGGAGAAGAGAGGAGGAATTTTAATGACCCAGAAACCAGCCCAGCAGGTTTGGAGTGGAGGAATGCCTCAGATACCTCCCTGGTCCTCCTCCTCGAAATCTTCTCCTTCTCCCCTTGTTAAGTTAAATATACGTTTTATTATTTACAGGAAACGTTGGCAGCAGCATCATTATCTGCCACACATTTATATCTTTACCCTTTACACGCTATCAATACGCCGTTTCTGTTTATAGGTGTTTGTCTCTGTGTGGTTTCTGTGTTTTGAAGTCCCTGTTTCTATTGATGCATAAAAGCTACAAGCGGTTAATGATTCCTTTAAGTTTCTGTTTAAATGAGTGTACTTGCCGCCTTTCCCTTTCCCTCTTCAGCTGATGTCCCAAGCTAAACTTTGACCCGAGCGTGACGTGCCCAACACATTCTTCGTGAGTGCAGTGATCTGCTGTTTTCCTTTCTCTGTCACACGCTGCTCTATGTTTGACTCACTCGAGCCTCGGGAACCTGTCTCCCTCCCGCTCTCTGTTCTTCTAATCAGTTTTGGAGCAGATGACTTCACTGTCGCGCGGTAGTTTTGCTGGCAGTGCTCAATTCAGGGCTCTAATGTGCATGTGACCTGTGAGTGTTTGTGTGCGTTGGGTGGGGGCCGAGGAGGGAGGGGGAGGTTTTGGTTTTCATTCTCCGAACCTGTTTTGGTCATAGCATGTTATACAAGCTCATTGTGCAATGATTCAGTGTTATTTGCTGTCCTGTTTCAGTGTTTACAGGAATCATTTATTCTGTTTTTAAATGGATTATTTATTCATGTATCAGTGTTTTATTTTAATCATATACTATACTGTCTTTTTGTGGATAAGATTGTTGAGTAATATGTTGTCTCCTCTTTACTGAACTAGAACAAAATCCACCCTATGTCTCCTGATTATTATTTTATCTCCCCAGTATTTGTCCCCTTCATCACATCCTCATGCTCAGGCTACAGAATCCAGTCGGTATAAGATAATATGCTGTCTTTATGATTGGTTGCTTTGAATTTGATTATCCTGGAAATGAAGCTTATTCTGTTGTTGCGCGTAGTCCTTCTTCTTAACAGCCTCGGCTCAATGGGTAAAATGCAGCCATGAATATCTTTATCAGAGATAAATCTGAGGACATAAAACTGAAGTCACTTTCAGAGTCAGTAGCCTGTTCCTGGCCTGAGGTCAGACCATCACGGCTGTGTCTGAGACACTGTTGCGGTGGTTGACCAGGGAATGAACTTGCCCAATGGTGCCACCATTGCCATGGTGACCAGTACCGCCCCTGGCGTGCAGGTTTTAGCCACAGAAACTGGACGGCACAGGAAACAGACAGAAAAGAGGACATAAAAGATCTCTTTTTGCTCAGGAAGTGGCAAAGGTTGCTTTGCTTGCTTCTCTATAAATGGTAAAAATGGTGGCATTGGACAAGATGTCTGTTAAATTGTGTAATCAGCCTCTTATTACTCAGTATCATAACTAACTGTATGGTCATATGTGATCCGTTTATATTAGCTAATGGGATACTTTCAGTTTAGAAAGAGGAAGTTGAAAGCTACTTTATTTGTGTCTCCCATTTTCTACCTCAAGCATGTTTATGATTCTCCTCAGAACCTTAATATTGACCAGAATTGCTACCTGACCACCATTAGTGAGCCTATTTCGTTTTCAGTCAGTTAGTTAATCTGCCCAAAACTCAAAGCAAGATTGCCGCAGGTACATCTACAGCTACAATCCCCAAAGACTGACTCAATAATGATGGGCAGACAGATTCTTTTCACAGTATCAGTCCCTTCAAGTTGATCCATAAATGTGTCAGACCTTCAAGTTTAGATACTTTTTGCAAAGAAATGTCATGTCAGTTGCTCCGTGACACATTTGACAGCTAGAGCTGCCCGCCCTAAAAACCTTCTTCTCAATGCATTACTATTCATCGTGTATACGTTTACATAAATAAAGATAAAATATTCATTTTAATTGTTTGTTGGTAGGCTGTGTGAGCCTAGTAGTAGTAGACTGTCATGTTACCTCCACAGCCTTTTGCTGCATTCATGTGGTGTCGAAATAATCGGAAAAAATCTGACGGTTAATGGCCTCTTCGTTTGCGAGGGCAAGGAGGGTGTGCAATTCCTTGTCTCCCCAGTTGCTTATCTTTACAGTGTCTGTCAGGTTTGCATTTCCCTCTTGCTACTAGCTGCTCGCTAATTCCTGCTATCAGCTGTTTCCTGTTTATGGGTGGGTCGCACGTACGGCGTTATCAACAGCTCCTCCCACAAGTCTTCAACAGCCCCTCCCGTTGCAGAGGGTCGCCTCGTTCTTTTTAAACCAAAAGGGTTCTGCCAATATGTCTACCCTACGAGGAGGAAAATTGGGCTCCTTGGATCAACTCGCCAATCTGGCTCTGTGTGTCTAAACGCTCGCAGCTTGCCGGCAAAACGGCCCAACAGCTTTAGAGTCATGAACACACCAAAGTCAGAAGAACAACCAGACAAGGAGCAAGTGAATGCACCATTTGGCTTGGCCAGGCGGGGGCCTTGACTTCAGTCCAATTTAATGGGTCCTCGCTCCGTTATTCAGTCATTGCTGCGCTACTTTCAGATCCGTTGGGGATTTGTGAGCTCTCGGACATTCAACAGGCTGAACTCGTACATATCAGACACTAAAAAGAGTGATTCCAAAAGATTTGTTTGTTTATTCTCACTAATCACCAACTCTCAATGATTTAGCTGACCCACTGACCTCTCCTCTGTCTTGATTAATGCTTTAGTCTAAGGCAAGTTACTTTAAAAGCAAATGGGCCCATAATAGCCACATATACTGTAGATATTCATGGTTTCCTGAGGAGAAACACTAACATTTTGATGACTTCTTGACCTCTCATAAAGCACTACCATTGGATCACATTTTACAGCACCAGTATATTCATGCTACAAAGCAGGTATATTCTTTCGGTTTTATACACTTCAGGTGCTTTTGTCCTTTGCTAAACTCAGGCCAAATTGTTACCTTTTCACACAAGATATCTCAGAGTCTACTGGGCAGATTAATTACCTTCTCAGTTTAAAGACCCAGCAGCCTTTGCTGTTATCCCACCATCAAGACAAACATGTTTGCTGTGGCTGTAACTCTCATTTTATAGAGTACAGTGAATGTTGGCAGCTCTAGTGTCCACTAGTGCAGCTTTAAACTTCTTTTTCCTCTCCCAAATTCTGATGATATATCCTCTTCTGTCTGTCTCATCCATCTCTTCCTCTCCCACTGATCTGTGATACCCTTTTCTTCTACTTATCCTGTCATATTATGTTTCCTTGTCCTCCTCCCTCACTGACCATCCATCACTCCAAATGACAAGTATACAAAGACATCAGAGGAACGGAGAGAGAAACAGAAAAAAAATAAAAAAAACTATGAGAAAGACAGCTTGAGAGCTGTTGGCTAGCGTTAAGAATTCAAGTGTATTGACTGAAGGAGTGGTGGAGGATGATAGAAAGAATGACACTCCACCATTTCCTGACTGGAAAAAACAGTTTGGGCCGAATGGTCCCACATACACACTTGCCCAAACACTCATGCACAGATACAGCAATGTTGACAGGAAAACAGCTTGTTGCCAGGACGGGGTTTTCATTTATTGTTTCCCCTCTGTCACTGTGTATGCACCATAGGGTTCTGACACACACACACACACGCCTACACACACACACGCACACACACACACACACACCTACACACACACAAGCATTGTTCTGTACATTGTTCTGTATGTGTTCCTGCTTGCATGGTAACCGCAGCATGCAAGTTATGCAATAAAGCGGCAATAAGTGTCAGAGATGAATAATGGAGCTAAAGGTGAATGGTTTGTGTGTGTTGCTGCATAACGTGCACATGTTTTTTTGGATGCTGAATACACATCCGTGCACCCACCGGTGTGTTTCTCTGTGTGGGTTGTAGGACAACTGACTCACACAGAGGGTGAACTTTATCCCCTGAACGTTCTCCACAGGAAGCATGTGTACAGCAGTTGCCTTTGTGTTGCGGCATGGTTTGAAATGGAGTCAATCACCTCATTTCCTGGCAAAAGGGCAGAGTGGCACGAAAGAGGAGAAGAGGAATCAGAAGGGGAGTAGAACGGCAGAGACAAAAAGCAAGAGGATAAATCTACTCTTTATGACACAAAGTCCAGGAAGTGCAGGCAGCAGGGTGGTATAAAGAACAACAAGTCGTCCTCTCACCACAGTTCATGACCTTCTGAGGATAAACACACTCCCTGCTGAAGTGTCCTTCAGCAAAATCCTGAAGCCCCACCAGCTCTCTATCTGACCCTAATCTCCTAACCTCCTCTTGAAAGGAAGCAAAACAAGAGGCAGTTTCTCTACATGGAGCCACCAGCTATTATCCAACTAATAATATGTCTAAAGTCATTTGTGTTCCTAATAGAGAAATGTGAAGGCTTTAGCTCCACCTCCTGGCCTGTTGCTTTCATTTTCCCGCTGCAGCGTGGGAGAGAGACAGAAGGAAAAGATTGTGTCAAAAAAAAGACATTTGAATGACTCAGTTCCTGTTAAGGATCAACATACAAAAACGTCGCACACATATGCACGCACACTGCTACGGAGTCTGTAGTCTAAACATGTGGGTATGAGCCTATTCAGTCTTCCCAGAAATTATACACAGTACTAATCTGGACCAGTTGGATTGTGTCTTTCTGTGAGAATGTGGACTTACCACACCTTTGTCACTTTAACACCGAAAGCATGTAGTCTAGACACATGAATTTAAGGAATAGTTTGTCAGAAAGTTAAATCAGAGGATTGATATCACTCTCATATTTGCCCATTGTGTGGGAGGTCATACGGGACTTTCTCCTATCATGGGGTTTCCTGGTTCCAGTGGAGACATCAGGAAGTCACTGCACCTGGCTGAGAAATAATTTCGAGGGTATCTCCTTGGTAAACCACACACTTTTCACACAAGATATAACAAGTTCATTAGAAAGCTTCTGGTGGTTGTAAGGAAATTGCGTTATGGACAGGTCCAGGCTAGCCGTTTCCCTTTTGTCTTTATGCTAAACTAAGCTAAGCTAAGCTAAGATGATAATGCTGTGCATCTTCTCATGTAACTCTCTGCAAGAAGGCAAAGAAGTGTATTTTCCACAATGTCAAACTATTCCTTTGTTAATGAGAGAAAAATAAAAATGCAGGACATGTTCGATGGAGTAAACCACAAAGGACACCATAATGGAAACCAGAGAAAGTGAAACAGAGCTGGACAGAGAAAGCTTTAAACAGTCAAGGTGATAGAGGGGCGTGAGTGTGGGAGAGGGAAAGCGAAATACAGACGGGGTAGGAGTTGACGCAGCAATAGGGAGGAGGTGGTAATATGGAAAATGTGCTGCCTGCTACCGACTTTGTGCTACAGTTAAGTCATAGTGATTGTGTGATTCACTGGAGGACCCCTGACCCATCTGGAACGCAGCTGCAAGTGCACTTGTGTGCGTGCCTGAGTGTGTGTGCGCACATCAGCGTCTGTGCTGCCCTTGTGTGGGAAATGAAGCCACCCCACCCTCCCAAACTAGTCATCTACAGCAGAAATATACACACTTACAAATTCTCACCAGCAGCACAGCTGTCATTCACAAAGTTTCCGGTGATGTCATGTCACGTAACGTCCCAGGAATGGTTAGGGAAGTGCCCGGAAGTCCACTCATCCTGATTGATTAATACAGAGCAGTCAGTTTCTGTGAGATACAGATTCGTTACATTTGTTTGCCACATGCATATCAGCATTTCAGAAGTTACATAGTTTCGATTACACATGTATGAGCTGAGTTTCTCATCAGGATGTGGGTGGCGTGAGACCGAGGCGAGGTGGCTACCAAGCAGCAGACCACTGACATTTCCAGCTGTGTTTGTGGCGACCCCCAACCCTAACTCTGGGGACCAAAGCAAGTATTTTAAGCCAGCCTAACCCCTACCAAGTGGTTTTTGTGCTTAAACCTAACCACACATTCACCACAGCAGTGTCACAACATAAAATTGAAAACTGGAACATAAACAAAGATAAAGCTTTAACATATTAGCTGCATATGAAGCATACAAATATAAGATATCCATGGTTTGCAAAGGCACACAATGCCAACGTTTATTCTGGCGATTGGGTCGATCTACAAAGACTTCACAAGAGGAAGTAAAGGTCAGATTGATCTCTTCATTTCCCTGTTTTCTTCACACCTAATAGGGAATTTAAAGGAGCAATAAGCGAAATTCATCATTTCTAGATCGAAGGAATTAAAAAATTGCTATGTGAAGAACTAGAGGTGTAATTTCATCTGGAGTATTCACCTTATTTTTCACGGAAACACGGAGGCAAAACAGAACACAGCCAGCTTCTGTTTTTTTGTGCGACACTTCCAGTCCAGCACTCTTGACCACTGTGTAAATGGGAATCGCCTTGTTGTTTACCTTGTTGAGTTTAGCAATATATATATATACCTATATCTACATCACATTTCTCGTCACTATATAACCGTTTAGACTAATCTGATGTTTGTAAAATCTACAAACACAACGGTTATCGTAGATTAGCTGGGCTAACCGTTAGCTGTTAGCTGCTAGCCGCTAGCCATTGCGGTGTCTGTAATAACTCAATAGAGTGCCGAAGTCACGCCTCTTCCGGTGAAGCTCATGGGACCTTAGATCGGAAAAAATATGAATGGCAGTGAATGAGGAGAGAAATATTATCTTTTCTTCCCATTTGAGTTGCAACATGAAATCCAAATATGTCGTTAATGAATTTAAAACATAAATTATAAGGTCAAGAAAGTCATACTTTGTGTTAAAACTGTTGAGATATAAGCTTTTTAATTAGAAAGACTCAAGAGTACACGGGAGGAGGTCGCGTATGTGACGTCATAGCTTTCGCTCACTTCCTGCAGCTTGGCCTCCCCGCTGAAATTCCATTGTTTTATGATTAATCAATTTATGATTGAAGATGTCTGTGTGTTTTGTGCCAGGCTGCAGTCACTCCAAGCTGCAAGAAGCAAGCAAAAGCTATGACGTCACATACGCGACCGCCTCCTGTGTGGTTTTTCTAATTACGTTTTTTTTACTTTTTATGACTTTGCAGGTTCTCTGCTGGCACACTGGAGACGGGGATCAAGCAGTTTGTCTCACTCGGGCTACATTGTGCTTTTTGGTTCATAGTTTTTGATTGATGTGCGATTTATTCTCATTTAGAGGGAATTATTTTTACCGGCAATTACCGGATAACGGAAACGTGGGCACAGTTATCTATATAAATTACATAGACTAACTAACTAACTGATTGACTAACATAAACAATTCAAAATTGAAAAAAAAAAAAATAGCTTGCACTGTTAGCTCCGGTAAGGGAAAGCATGAGGGAAAGCGGCTGACCGGAAGTCACGCACAAAAACACGGAAGTTGATCACTATTTACTTCCGTGTTTGAAAATAAGGTGGATACAATGTAAAATGCCACAGGCTTGTGCTAATAACGTTAGCATGTTTTATTTGTGGGGAAAATGTGTCCGGATTAACACAAGTGTTTGTCTGTGAATGGTGCGAGTTATAATGAAGCCAATTTGTGTACTTGTCTTTGAAAATGTCTCTATTCAGCCGTATTTATTATATATTATATATTTTGGGTGTGTTTTGAATCAACTCAACTTCACAGAAACCTCCGTAAAAGTAGCGTTTTAGAGGTGTAACTGCAGAGTGACACAGCAAGATCTCCACACAAAAATGTTTTGGGTTTGATTTTGGCGGCACTTACTTTGAGTGCACTTATTTGCTGTTAATTGAACCAATATAGTTCATGAGGAAGTGGTAAAATTCAGTTTAGCTCCATAATTGCTGTTGCCATGTCCACTTGCCATTCTCGCACAGTGGGCAGATTACAAGTGAATAAGGCTTTTTACCTGTAACCTCACAAACTATTATAGTCACTTGATAACACTCAATTACTCCCCTAGGTAGAAATAAAATTAGCTAATGTTAGAACAGATAAACACACTCTTTAATCGCTTCCTTAGTTACACTTTTGTTCTTGTATTTTGGTTCTGGACAGGGTTAAAAGAAAAGGGAAATGCATAGTATTGCTTTTACTGCAGTTCCATGCACACGTTTTCAATCTGGAATAATCTAATGAACTTTAGTGTTTTGAGGAGGGGTTTAAGCCAATGTTAAATTTACATTTTCTTACACAAACACCAGCAAGATTGTCTTTAGTCTTTTTTTTTTTATACTTTCACACATACACACTCTGCAGCATGCTGTTGTCACACAACATTGCCTAAGCCTATTTAGACACACACATACTCACACACATACACACACAGAGTCATAGTGAAACACGCCATTGTTATCGTAGTAATGCTCCCCAGTGCATGTCAGCGAGGCTGTCTGCTCTTCTGGTGTCAGACCCGTCTATCCTTCACGCCAGCGGCTTCATGACCTACTGCCTAGCGTGCCTCTGTCTGCATGCATGTATGTGTCAGTGTGTGTGTGCGTGTGTGTGTGTGTGTGCGTGTGTGTGTGTGTGTGTGTGTGTGTGTGTGTGTGTGTGTGTGTGTGTGTGTGTGTGTGTGTGTGGAGGCTCCCGGACTGCCAGCTGTACTCGCAACATGCCCAGGGAGAGCCTCGCCTCACAGGATAGAGAAGACAGAGAGAAGACCTCTTTCCACGCTAACGCTTCCATGTTAACACGAGCTGTGCACGCATGTCTGTTTATGTGTGTGAAAGAGAGAATGACTGTGTCGGTGTGTGTGTATGTGTGTGCGAGAGAGACAGAAGGGGAGAGAGGGGCTGACGGGATTCAGTACAGCGAGGGGGAGGGCAGAGGTGACTTGGAGGGCTTTCACATTTCATTAGGACAGCGGTTCACACATGTAAACACACACACTAGCACTCACACATTTCCTGCCCACCTCGTCCACTCCTCATTTAGCATCCCATTCACTAACACGTTTATTCCCCTCTCCCCCCCTTAATGCGAGCACGCACAGCACTCTTCTCATAAGACCTTGGCCCCTGCCTCAACCGGTAGCACACAAACACACACACGCATTCACTCTCTCATGCAAGTATGTCGACCTCTCACAGGGAATTGGACATTAACTCCGATTCACACATGCACCTTGAACATATGATCAAAGTGGCACGCACACCAGCAAACAAAGTACTTTTATATTCACAGTCTTACATGCATACATGCCAAGCGTCATGCAAATCTGTTTTTTATTACCATGCCATCAGTGGCCTTGGCACACAATTCCCTCTTGACACACACACACACACAACATAGGAGGTGTTTACATGCGAAACACACAGACACTTTGACAGACTTAAAACTGTGTTTAAAATGTCAGTAAGCCAAGCAAAGAAAATAAAGAAAGAAAATATCTTTAATTGGTACATCTTAAAAATGTTTGTGGACAGAAAACAACGTTAGTTAAGGGGCCAGAAAGTCTGAGTAGGGCGGGGGGGGGGGTGGATGGGCCCAATCACCAACAACAATCACTGATCTTTAGCCGGGAGGCCGGTGTTCACTTCCTGTACGAATGTGAAGCCAAACCCTGTTATTTTTGATAAACTTGACCACATACTTGTGTTGTCCACACCTAACCAGTGTATGTTGGCAAAACAGAAACATGTGCATATGTTGCTGAAGGAAAAAAAAAATCAACTTGCGGTGTGTGTGTGTGTGTGTACCACAGGCTATGTCTATTTTGAAAGAGACTGCATGCAAAATGTACATTTCCTGTGGAAATGAAAGTTCGTTTTGAGAAGACACAATGCATGTAACAGGCTGAAGTTCACACAGCGTACCAGAGCACCAACAGCAGACACACAAAGGGTACCTTGCATGCATGAATCAATTGTTAGTATTTCAAATAATAAACGTGGGTAAATCCAGTGACATAATGTTTTAAAAGAGCATTGTGTGTGAGACTGCAGTGACTCACAGGATGATGTCATTTACTATAGTTTTTTTGAAATGATGACAATCTCATTTTGTCATAAAAGGTTTCGTTTTATGGTGTGATATTTTTAACAAATGCTTCAAATGGCCCATAAGTCAGCATGACAGCCTTGGTTTCATTTTTCATGTTGGATTTTATATAACCAGGTCAAAACATGCAAATTATCCTCTAAATTCTATAACGTTTAAACTGGAAGAAAAGCATGAAGAGTACACCTGCTTTGTTTAGAGATAATTAACAGAAAGCAAATTTGAAAATGTCTGTCTGACCGAGTACTAGTTGGATTTAATCAATCAAACCCCAAAGAGATTCTGTTGTGAACATACATAGTTGATTACACTAAAATAATGTGAATTAGCACTGATCATAAAGGGTGACGTGTTTTTTGGTCTCATGCAGCTGATGTGTGTGATATGTTTTTGCTGTAGTACTGCATATCACTGTATAGTTGAGGTATGGATAACAGCAGAAACTAGGTTAAAGAAAGATTGTCACTGCTGTTAAAAAAAAACATCCAACACTGACGGCATGACCTCTCATGTCACAGGCCTCTGCAGCCTTAAGTTCTCCTGCACTGTAGTCACACTAGTAGTGACAAAGGCTGACTGCTGTGTAGCCTCATGTCACCTGTGTGTCTTGGCCAAAAGTCGCACTTGAACACATGGCAAAGACCAACTTGTAGGTGTGTTTTGTGCCTGTATAAGAGGTAAAAACTCTCCAAACAAGCAGTCAAGATGCTAGTTAGAAAGTTAACCAGTTAGCACATTACAACACAACCCAAGGCTGAAAGAACAAAGGATATTTCCTGTATGCCAGCAAACAGTAACTCCAGCAATTTCAAACTGCATCTGTGAAAAAGCTCAATGGTTGAAAAAAAAACCCTATCTAATATAACAAGTTCATTTTGATCTCTTGCTTCTTGACTTTAGTTGGTTGCTTTTCTCACTTTCTCCTCTCGTGCACTGAGCTGAACTGCCACTCACAGTGATTTCATTCACCAGTGGGCTCCACGTCTCCAAATGCCGATTTAACACGCTGAATTGGCCAGAAAAAAAGCCAAAATGGGCCGACAAGGGAAGACAAGTGCCAACGGTGCAGGACACACTGCAAAAACTATGGTGACAACTGTTCATTGACGGCCAATCTCAGCTTAGTGTGTCAGGGCCCATAAATGGCTCACTTCTTCCTGCACTGACACTGAACCAAAACTGTACTGTGGAACTATCCAATCTAAAAGTAAGTGAGGCTTGAGATATTATAAGAGAGGAACAGGATGTATATTTAAAACAATACAGCAAAAGGGGGAATAGACAAACGATTAAAACCAATTTCTATAATGTGACTGATACTAACACTCAAACGTTTTTTCAAAATCAAAATCTGGTGCTATCCGCAGCAGAACCGACAGCAGACGTTCTGCAGCAGCAGTCCTACAGCTTTGATCCTGGTTTTTATAAGGAGTAGGTCAGACATGCAGTATATCCAAGAAGAATTCCTCCTGTTATCTCACACATGTTCTCCAACCACACCATCTGATCACTCATGCTCTCCATATGGTGTGTTGTACACATCCAAAGACCCAAACAAATACAAGAGGGATGTTCACAGAGGCATGTGTTTGGAGGATGAATGCAGCTGTGCAGCTGTGTGCAAACACAGTCAAACAATCCCCACTTTGTCCACTCCTCAATTAACATTTAAGTCAGTGATATGCTTATTATTTAGAGGTATACCAGGCACCAAACTACCACTCAGTCCCTTGTAAAGCCCTCACTCTTCACCTGAAAAGGACCTTTGGGCAATAGCTAGTCGCTCCTATTTCAGTGAAGAATCAGTCTCACATTTGAAAACATTAAACGGTTCTACTGTAGTGTCCATAGAGACCAAAAGGACAATATCATCTGCAAACAACAGAGACGCCACTGTAATGTCAGTAAACTGGACACCCTTCAGACCTCTCTGGCATCTTGATATCTCATCCATGAACATCATAAACACCACATCTGACACCCAGCTTAAAAGAGCTTGACTTGATGCCAAGAATGCAGCTCTCACACCAAGTGCGTGAAGACTGGCTAAACTCGTGGCTCTCTGCACGCCACGCATTCTTCTCTCAGGACATCTTTGCCTCTTACAAATCTATAAAAACGTGCAGACACAATTAGCTAAGCTCTCATTATTCATGTATTATCTGCAAGACTGTGAGCAGCTGGCGTGTGGTTACATGACCAGGATGGAATCTGCACAGTTCTCTGCGGATCTCAGGCCCAGCACTTGCTGTGGGGTCACGAGTGCCCTGTAACCACCAGGCCGTGAAGTACTCAGTTGACCCGACACCAGAAGCGACTCAGCTCGTAACTATGACAGGCACTAAACATATTTTGGCCAAAGCTTCTTGCAGCTGCTTCCACAACAGCGGATCAACTGCCAGACCTTCTCGTCAACGTCCTCAGGCGCACATGAGGTGACAGTTGAAATGCATCATTTCCAAAGGCAGCATTTCCAACACATCCAAATACAGGTTTGTGTTTAGAGGGTTTGTACACAACTCACCACCAGTCGCCCTCACTACTGCGTTTGTTATTCATGGCCAGCACAAATGTCTCCATTTCAGGGTTCAGTGCAAAGAGCCAGTTGCTCTGGTCATTGCCCACAATGTCCAAATTTGCTTCTCTTCTTTATTTCAGCCATTAGTTACTTATTGCTTATACTTAGACTGTGTGCGGCATCTCATCACAGATAAACCCATGTGACTCTTGGAACTATTAAACCCCTTTCTCACTGGACAAAAATCCCACAAACAGCCACTAACATCTGGATTTTGTCATCAGCAGAGAGGGTTACGACTGGCATTCACCCCTAGGACAAATGACAGTAGTCACAGCAGTCAGCTCAGATCGGCTCTGATCAGAAGTGATGGAATTACGACATCCGGGTGGACCAGCTAATTTTCCCCTCTTTTTCTAAGGCCCAATGCAATGACACGCTGCCACAGATTACCATCCATCCGCACTCTAAATTAGTCTGTACCAAGTTTGAACGAGAGACTGAATGTTTTAGCGGCCCTTTGGGGAAGCTATCATGCCGTCCATCTTTATTAAACAGTCTATGGTGGAGACCAAAACAATGCTAAAAGGAAAATGAAAGTTGGACTTGCTAGGTTGCCTTAAACATGACTTTTGCGTCTGCTGGATGTGTAAAAAACTGTTTGCTAACCACAACAGCCAGTAGACTTGCGTTTACAGCTTGTCCCTAGGTGGCCAAAAAAGCAATTACTGTTAAGCTAACTCAATAAAAATAAGACAATGTTAAAACTGCTGGATGTGTGCTTTTCAGTTTAGATGAAAGTCAGCAGTGTCCAGTGTGGTAGGCCAAACATGTCAGCTACCATTATGTTGAATACAAACATTCAGCGAATCTCGATTAATTTCATTTAACTCAGTTGGTAAGACAGAATTTCCCAAAATGTCGGAGTATTCCTTTAACCAAAAGTGTCTGTTAGTTCCTGCGTACTTCCTATAAACATCTTCAAAGCAAAAATGTGTGTGTAGCCCATGAATGTATGTGTGTGTGTGTGTGTGTGTGTGTTTGTGAGAGAGACAGAGACGGGGGTTGGACTCCTACTATTCTGTTTGTGCTATGCCCAACACTTCCAGCATCTTTGTTTATAGCTCTCCTCTGCTCTTTTCACACAGAATTGATGAGAAAGACACACACATTAAACACATTGCTTTTGGCAGGCACAGGGGCACACACACACACACACACACAACCACACACACACACACACAACCACACACATGCTGTGCTCCAAAACCCACCACAGTGACCTTTCAGATGCAGATGGAACAGCAGCTTCTCCACTGCCAAAATGTCAACATCTTCTGCTCTCGCTTTGCTTCTTAGACAAGCCAAGTTGGCAGCAGGTTAGCCTTCATGTCTCTGCACATTGGCTAAACACACACACATGCACACACACACACGTACAGCCCTTGCAAATAGACAACCGTGCCCACAGTGCATTCTGTCTGTATCTCCACATTAAAACAGAACAGTACAATCTTATCTGCTATGAGTACACTGTGAAATCTCGAGGTTGCTGGAGTGAAGGAATGAACCATGTGAACATTTGTTTTGGGACTATGCTCTGCCTGAAGGGTCACCATAACTCCGCCAGGGGAAGCTGAGCCTGTGTCATCGCAGGCTGGATAGTTAAGAATTTCAGCGCCTGGGTCTCGCCGACCCAGTAAGTAATGTTTATCTAAACGCAGCTACACCTACGGCATGACTCACACACCGCTGTTGTCATCATCAGCTGGAAAACACACACACTGATAAAGCAAAAGTAATTATCAGATACAAGCTATGAGCAGTTATTTTTCTTAAATGTGTAAATGAATCAACCTCTAGTTTACGGTGAAATAAACTAGAGCTTTATAGTTTACAGAGAAAACCGATTTTATTGTGTTAGTGTGACTAAAAACAAGACTTTCAGAATATGTTAACATGTTAATCTGACTGAACTCAGACTACATCCAAAACCATGCATTGTTTGATGGACGATACGTACAGAGCTGTAAAGTTGTCCACCCTGGTACCAGTTCGCCGCTAGCTAACCCTGGCTAACTTGTTTGGTCTGTGACGAAACAGGTAAATCGGAAAAAGGTCCAATACTAATAAGATGAAAGGGGGCATATCACCACCTATCTTAGCGGAGTCAGACATATTTCGGACATACTGGGACAAGACGATTAGTCCCATTAAATGGCCTAGTCCAGTTATATCAGTAGCTCAACTTAACTGTACATGTAAACGTACTGAGCATTTCACTTTTGAGGATTTTTGTAGAAATAAGCTTAAATACTTTGAGGTCTGCCAAGAAAAGTAATACTTCGCTTTGAACAGGCTTCATTTGCTCAGAAACAAAAATCCAGTCACACACACACACACATACACACACACACACACACACACACACACACACACACACAAAGTAAACATATTGCCACCTTAAAAATGTTTTCAAGGTTTTGGATTTTAAAAATTCATATTTAAAACAAGCAAACACTCACAGTTTTGTGTGTGTGTCTGTATGTGTATTACTCAAGCTGTGGGGACATAAATTAGTTAACACATTTGACTCACCTTCATTTTGGGGACAAAACACAAGTCCCCATAATGTAAATCATAAAATTTTAAGGGCAGGGTCACACATGAGCGACTGCAGAAGAGTGGCCATCGCTTGCTAAGGCAATATTTGTTCTGGCAGTGTCAGATTTGACGCACTTGCTGGCTAATGTCAGCTAATGAATACTCTGAAATATGATATTATTTCTATATTTTCATTTTTATCATGTTCCACACCTGCCTGCAGAATCACCACCACAAAGGCAGCATCTCTCATGTGGGCCAGTTTGTATTTTTCATGCCCAATATCGCCTGGTTAAACAAAGCAACAGTCACTGATTCACACACGTACGTCTTTGCTCTCAGCTGAGGCTGTGACTTTGTTGGTCAAAGTTTACTAAAGTTAAACTCTGAAGATGTGTATTTTTTGCCACCAGAAGCTAATGTTTTATTTGCGCCTTCACTCGCACTGGATGGAAGTAAACAGGAGGCCACCACCAACGTTAATTTTGTTCATGTGTGACCGTACCATTAACGTGAAGACGTGGGTGAATGTTAGGGTTTGGATTAGGCAAGTAATGTTAGACTAGGTTTCCAGAAAATAAATGTAGGCCTAGTTAAATGTAATGTGATGGAAACACGTGTGTGTGTGTGTGTGTGTGTGTGTGTGTGTGTGTGTGTGTGTGTGTGTGTGTGTGTGTACAGTGGCACGCACACATTTTATTGCTTTAACTCCAACACATTTTCCTACCGATGATGAGGAAGAAGAATAGAGAAAATAGATCAAAGGTTAGGGTTTGGTCTCTGGGGTCTCTCCCTCTCTCTCTTTCTCTCTCTCTCTCTCTTTCTCTCTCTCTCTCTGTCACGCACACACACCAACACACAGTCATATGCTCGCATGTAAATTCACGTGCAAGCAGCGCAACCCCGAGGGTGATGAAACTATTTATGGTGAAAGTGGGCAGAAAGTGTAAACACATGTCTGGCATCCTTTGAAAAGACAAATATTTCACTCCTTTTCCTCCCTTCATCTCTCTGAGGGATCCCCTCACCTCCACCCTCCACCCTCCACCTCTACCATATCACATTCTCCTCCATGCCTTTCAGCCGAAGGGGGAACATAAATCACAGGATACGGAGGAGATAGGAGTGGAGAAGCACACGCAACCATTTGAGCAAATGTCTGTGAAAGGGGGAGACGTTATGGGTGGAGGTAGGCGGGGGGCTGGGTGTATTTTGTGTGAGTGGAATACAATCCCTTCCTTAACGAAAGCAAGATATGACAGAGGAGATGTCACCAGACCCTGAAACAGTTGCACGGCGCCTCCGGTGCTGTCACACAGGTGCTTCTGTCTGTCTACCCTCTCCTCTTCTAATCGGTTCATTTTACAGCCTCGCCGTTCATCTCTAACCCCGACTCAAGGATACTGTTGCCACATTCCATATCATTGTGTTGCAGTCTGAGGCCTGAAAGGTGACGGATTATCCTCTTACATGTTTCTTCCCTCTGTTCTATTTATGCATTCTTTCGTGAAGTCGTGTAACACAACACAATACAACATCCACTTTGGAACACAACCATAACTAAACACAAGGCTGTAACCCTGACCTGTTTCCATCGTGGCCCCCTAAAAGCTACAGCTGGTAACTTTTATGACAATGACTGTGTGTATTTGCTGAAACTGTCACTATATTCGGAACAAATCAAATCACTTCAGTAAAACCCTACCGCAGCTGTCAGTCATTACAATCACTGCTGGTGAAGTGCGGTGAAACTCAATCAATCAATCAATCAAGCTAGGCAACACTGATCAAATATGAATCAAAATTCTGTTTATGTTTTGCCTATTTCTCACCTCAGATGTTTTCGGAAACATATTTTAGTGTACTGTTTAGCTGTAAAATGAGAAAGTCCCTCTCAGGCTTGTGGGCATCATTTTATTTCGGCAAAACTGTTTCAAATATGGCGGCCACTGGCCAGGTCACAAACCCTCTCAGTTTACAGCTAAACTGTACACTAAAATATGTTCCTGAAAATATTTGAGGCAAGAAATAAGCAATGCAGTCACAGAATCTCAATTCATATTTGATCAGCGCTGCCTAGTTTGACAGTCTTGACCGCAATTCACAAGCATTTGAATTTACATGGTTGACAGCTTAGAGATAAGTGCTACGTGAATATAGTGAGATTTTCAGCAAATATGACAAAAAGTTTTTTGTGCCTTTATGTCGGCAAAAGCTGTGGCCAGACGCATTATATTTCCAGGTTGTCTATCCACCTATTCATCCGTCCGTTTGTTCGTTCTTTCATTCAAGTGAACACAATATCTCAAGAACACCTTGAGGGAATTTCTTCATATTTGGGACAAACGTCCATTTAAATTCAAGAACAAATTGATTAGATTGTGGTGGTCAAGGTCGGTGTGACCTTGCGTCTGTCTCATTCTTGTGAACGTGAGATCTCAAAAAGGCTTTGAGGGAATTTTCTCAAATGTGGCAGAAAGTCCACTTGGACTGAATGTTCTGACTAGACTTTGGTAGTCAAAGGTCAAAGTTAAAGGTCATTGTGACCTCAACAAACATGGCAAGAATTCATACACTATTTATGACAACGTTTCACACAAATGTCTAATAGGAAAAAATAAGGAAGTCATGACATGTAACATCCATAAGGTCGAAGGTCAATTCTATTTGATTGTAATAGAAGAAGGGAGATGGGAAAGATGGCAGATCTTTTAGTCAGGGAGGACAGGTTAAAACACATGCAATACAAAAAAATAAGAATACCAAACAAAACAGAATGACTATAAAAACAGATAAAATAAATGTATGATTGACTATTTATCAGCCATTTACCAAAAGTTTAAACCCCTCACTGTCTGCAGTCTGCTGTTGCTTCACTGATTCTGACTGACTGTAAAATGTTTGAATCTAAAAAGGAAAAATGTTAGCTAAACAACATCTTGTTGGATAATTGGGATAATTTCTAAAACAATTATAAAGTAACCAGGATCTGTATTCTTTACGATCTTTTACGTGGGAGCACAAATCAAGTGACATACAGTATATCTAAAACCCCAGGCAGTATTTTTAGTGTTGCACGATTTAGCAGAGCAGATAGATAAACTATGAATTTCCGTATGTCAAGACTTAAGGAAAAACATAAGGCTTACAACTAAGGTCCTGCCACACCAGAAAGCTTTTGAGAAACAGGCGGCACTTGACTTGCCTAAAATACACTACAAACACATTTGATTTGATCGACCAAAATAGTATATTTCATGCAATAAACCGTATATGAAAAGCACTGGAGAAGTAATTGTCTATATTATGACATTTTATTGCAGTCCCAAGCTCTGCTGTACTTCGCAGAATGAAAAAGTATTGTGGATCACTCCCTTTTCTTTGGAAGCGCCTCAGAAAGGAAATTGAGAAACCAAAGTTTTTTGAGGAAAAGGAAAAAAATCTATAAACTCCCTCTCCGAGCCCTCCAACTTAAGAACTCATGCCACATGTCAGTGATAAAAGATTAATAAATGTTGTTCCTCTTTTAACCATCAGAAGCCAGAGGATGTTGTGACCACACGCCTGCTCACTCATACTTTATACCATTTGCGAATTATTTTTGCAGCGGCAGGGGACTTCCATCTTATCCAACGCTGTGGAAAATTACTAAGTTCTGTAACCACTTTTGTCTTAGATACCGTTTTAAATCCAATAAGCCTGGACTCATTTAGATGCATGTCACACTCACCTCATCAGATTGTTTTTGTCATTATGTGAATTTGTGCAACTGTTTGCATTTATCCTATTAGAAATCATCAGTTATTTGAAGCTGAATAAATATAAACTTTAGTAGTACGTGCTGAAAGATTCGTGTTGATCTCTCAGGCTTAGAAAGTAACCTACTTCACACAGTATCATTACCACACACACATACACACATGTTGTGGCATGCAGATGTAAGAGATGTAGGGCTCCTAGAGCTTAGCTCTGGGCGAGCAAGAGATGATAACTCAAAAAGAATTTGTCACTGTGATAGGTGATCTGTCATAAATGCTCCTTAGGGTGCGATCGGAGTGAGCTGAAACATACCAGCACTGCCAGGCACGGTGCCCTGGAGGAGTCCACTGTGTGCCAGTGAGTGTGTGTTTTCCTCTTATTCCCTGTCAGCTGTGGCCGATCAGTGTGTGTGTGTTTGCCCCTGTGGTTATGTCTGTGGTACCACCAAAGCCAAAGTAATCTGGCACTTACACATAAGGGAGAGGGAGAGAGGGAGAAAGAGATCACCAGCCTTGCCTGGCATTGTGTTGGCAGGCCTTTTGGCATCACCCTCCTCCCTCCCTCCCTCCTCTCCTCCTCTTTGACTTCTTCCTGCACCCCTGAAGTGCACGGTTAATCCCTAAGCTCTATCCCCGTTTAAAGACGGGGACATCACGCAAACCTGCCTGTCTGAATTGCATTCTAACACACACACACACACACACACTCATGCACTCAGTCACACGCACATGCTGCTTGCTCCTGCAAACACAGAGAAAGAAAGAGAACAGCTCAGCGGGGGGTTAAGCACTGCCGTGGCAGCAGCAGCAGGCCGAAATATCTGTCTGTTTTTTCCGCGGTCCTGAAACGTCTCCAGTGGCAGGCGTGTGACGGACTAGGAGGACGAGATCAGGAAGAGAGGGGGGGGACTTTTGCAGATGCTCGTGCTGTACTAATGGGTTGTGCATCTGTAGCTGCGTGGTCACAGCCTCATGCACACCATGGACTGTGGCATGTTTGTCAGATGAGGATGTGTATGTGTGGAGGAGGAGCTTTAAATAGCATCTTGAATATGTGTGTGCAGTGCAGTTGAAAGCGGGAGCACTACAGCAGGCCGAGGTGTATGGGGTCTGTAGAGTGGACAGAAGTCTCATTTACTTTCCTGATTATAAAGATTTTATTTGGTGTTGTGCTTTTAGTCTTAAAAAAAAAAAAACAGTCAGTCTAAATGTTTGCTCATTTTCTCATCTCAAATCTTTCCCTCCTGAGTGATACCCACCTCTCTACACCACATATCAGCTCTTTAAAGCCCTGAAACACTAAATAAATGCTTGTTCTCTGGCGCCGTAAGCACTATGAAGCCATGACATCACTCTACTTGATTGCTTGTAATCATTTAAGACCTGCAGATCTACTGGCACACTCCCTGCCAGTCCCTCAGGAGGTGGCAGCTGAATACCTAAACTGACATGTACAGACATGTAGACATTGACCTCTAGTGGGCAAAATATGAATCCTGCAAAAATGATTTTACATATGGCCTCACGTGGTTTTTAGAGTTGTATTGCATTAAATTAAAAGGAGTGCTGCAATGAGAGATGTGTTTGGTACGGAGTTTCCAAAGTAAGTAATAAAGGCGTTGAAATAAATGTGCTGATGTGACAGTAATGGGATGGGATGTGGTGGGGCAGTTAGCGTGATTCATAGAGAAGTAAAAACTACAGAGAGGAGAAATAAGCCATCTGATGTTTCATATCATTTTTTGTTGACCGTTATATTTGTAGATTATAATAAAGTAGTAAATAGCCTTGTGTCGTTTTCATTTTTTAGTTACAATTCAAGCTTAGGAGTTTTTGTTGTTGCTTGTATAAAACAGTTAGGAAGGATATGTGCTTGTATTACAATTGCAACTTACAAACTAAGTTATGAAATGGAAAAATTATGAGAAAAACTTGGTGAACCAGGTGAGAGTGGACTCAAATGCATCACATCAAAATAACAGTCCTTACTTGTCAAAAGGTAGGTTCGGTACACAGAAGGACAATCAGTGAAGGCAAGCAAATCCAATAAGGACGAGGCAGAGGCAGAGTCAATCAACAGGGTAAATCCAAATACCAAGAAAAGGACACAGGGAAACAAAAGACTGGAATGCTAGACACACAAGGAGCTAAGATGAACTGGCACTGACAATACTGTGGTGAGGGGAAGGATAAGGAGACACAGGTGAGGCCAGTCATGGCGGGACAGACAATCAGACACAGGTGAAGCATCAAAGGGAGGGAAACACACAAAGGCAGGAAGTGAAGTCATCAGAACGAAATGAGATTAAAACAGGAAAGAACATGAATAAATGAGAAAACCTAACGTCAGAAACCTGAGCTGTTGCAAAAATTAAATAAGAACATATTATCTCTCCAAGTGGTAGAGCAAATCATTCTCATTTTCTTTCCCAGTGTTTAAGTTTTCCAGTCCAGTTTTCACAGATGCTTATTTCTTCATACATCTTAAGTGGGCTGAAAGCACTTAGAGTTTCTCAGACTAGAAGGTCAAGTGTGTAGACTTTAGGGGGATAGGCCTACATTCACAAAAGTGGAGTATAACATAATAAGCATGTTTTATTTAGCGTATATTCGCATAAATAAATACCTATTCACCTAAATACGAATTGCTGTGTTTTCGTGACCTTAGAATGAGCCTGTATGTCTACATAGGGAGTGGTTCCTTGTCATCCGAGTCCACCATGTTGTGCACCATGTTTCTACAGTAGCCCAGATTGGACACACCAAACACTGGCTCGAGGTAAAGCTGTACACCTTTTTTACATTTGTGCATCAGCCACCTCAGTATGCAGCCCTTATGTGGGTTTACATGAAACTGCTTTATTCAGTGTTTTTAGCGGTATAGATAATTCAGTAATTCGAGGATAATTTGTCCCCAGGTAAAAACCTCCTAAAAGTTTGTATCTTAAGTTATCGGAAAAAAAATAGGTGAGCACACATTAGTGGGAGCTGGAGGAGCAACTCGTCTCCGATATGCCAAACAGTATGGGAGAAACACTGATTTCTAATGTGAAATTTCTTTATATAGTGGTTTTAAAAGTCAGTTTTAATCACCTGGTCCTTTTGTTTTGGAGACGATGAGACCAATGTGGATAATTTAGCTCCTGGTAAAACCTTGTGAACAATGCACAGTGAAGGAATTGTTATTGGGATAAGTTTCAGCTGGTTGCAATCTGGTTCCTCACCACTAGATGCCACCAAATCCCCCTAAATCTTACCCACTGTTCCTTTAAAAAACTGAATAAGGTTTAACAACAACTGAACTATTGACAAACAGCTTTTTGGGACTAAAACAGATTCACTGTTATTGTTTGACTAATGTGAGCTCTGTATGTTTTGCATAAACTAGCAGGTGGTGCTTGTCTTGTATGTTTTCCCTTTACTCCTCCATGAAAAGAGCAGAGGTTATGATGGCAAGACACAATGTTCAGTGAGGACCACGGATAAAATTCCATTTAACTCCATGGTATTTGGGAATCTGCTTTATTGGCCAAGTATGTGTTCACATACAAGGAGTGGTTTCATTGTATATAGAAATAGAGGTACAGCTAAAAACAAGGACAACAGGGCTCGACAAAGACATATTTATGTAATGGCAGAATGTTGGCTAAATGTTAGAAATCCTAAAGATGGATAACAAACAAATTGGAAGGTGAGGTATTTTTATTTTTATTTTATATATTTATTTTATTTAAGGTTTAGAGATCAGGGACAATGCACATTAATAAAACATTTAAAAAATGTAAACATGCCAGAATTAGCCAAAAGGCTATTTTACATCTGCTGTCCCTGGACTGATGTTGAATAGTCACCCTAAAAGAATATAAAAGATTTAGTTACAAACATACAAATAATACATTAAAGAATAAGAAAACTAAATCTCCTCAGATTAAAATACAAAGAACAATGCAAAAAATTCATACATGCACATGCATGCTAACAGAGACTCAGCTCAAACAGCAAACAGTTGCAACAGACAAAAAAAAAAACAAAACACTGAGTAGCAGCACCAACATCAACAATTGATTACACATAACAAATTAACAAACTGACAGCCACAAGCAAGCAGGACATAGACAATAAGCACATTATAAAGAGCCATGCACAAAGAGCAACAATGAACAACAATTTATTTAGTAATCTATTATTATTAGTAGTAGCAGTAGTAGTAGTAGTAGTAGTAATATTTCTTTCTTTTTTATTTTATTTTATTTATTTAATTCATTTTTTATGAACTGAGCCTTTACTGAAGCTGAACAGTGTCCATTAATAATATAGTGATTAACTATTACTGTCTCTCAGTGCATTTGTTTGACTGATGGTTCATTTCATTTTGTTTGTTTGTTGTGATTATTATATACATTATATACATTCAAATTAAATCCACATCAACTGTGTAGAGAACCCTCTCATCTAGAGGTGTGTTGGTTTTAGTCATTTTGTGAATGTATGATGTGTAGTTAACACAAAACTAATAAAAAGTAAAATAAGAAAACATAATATAGTGGCAGAGAGGAGCAGTGTCATTGTTTTCCTGTGGAGGGCAGCAGTAAGCTGGAGCGCCTGCAATCAACGAAGAAGAAGAGAGCCGGTGTATTTCCGGGTTTATGCTGACGCGTCCCTCTTCCTTTCTTTCTCCGACGTGTCAGTCCTCTTGTGTCCAGAGCCGAGCAGCAGACAGACCGGTCAACCCGCCGACATGGCTCCCAAAGGCAGCAACAAGCAGCAGTCAGAGGAAGACCTTCTCCTCCAGGACTTCAGCAGAAACCTTTCGGCCAAGTCCACCGCTCTGTTTTACGGAAATGCACTCATCGTTTCTGCCATCCCCATCTGTGAGTAACGTTACCAGGCTGGAGCAGCTATCTTCTGCTAGCTAGCTAGCTAGCACCAATTCATTGGAGAAGTAACGTCAATTTAGGAAAAGCTGATTAAAAGACGTGCTTGTAGGGAGTAACTTGAATGAACTTAAATACCACATACACGTTAAAAGACAGGAGGCTGTAGTAAGATAATGTTTTAATAAGAATGACTGTGACATGCTAAAAGTTGTCATTGCTAACTCTGATGTAAAGTGTGCAGAAGTTTCAGGTTAGGATAATCGTATTAAACTATATAGACAGTTAGCAGTCTTTGTAAGTATTATATGTTTTGAAAAGCAGAAGGAAAAAAGCCAAGATCTCCCAGTCTTCACCTTACTCTGCAAATAGTTACTGGAAAACACTTTCATTATAACTTGTATCATACCAGCGTAATGCACATCTACTGACTGATCACTGACTCTGTCTTTCCAGGGCTGTTTTGGAGGATTTGGCACATGGACCTTGTCCAGTCTGCAGTCTTGTACGCTGTGATGACCCTGGTCAGCACCTACCTGGTGGCCTTTGCGTACAAGAACGTCAAGTTTGTTCTCAAACACAAGTAAGTAGGATGAACAGCACTCTGCATTTGTCCAGTCTGAAGTTACTCTGACATGTACGTGTATATTAGCTGGATCAGGGATATTGCTCTGACTGCTGGTATGAGCAACTTGTTTTAAGATTATTTCTTTGCTTTATTAGATAGGACAGACTAAGCATGAAAGAGGGAGAGAGGGGATGATGAGCAGCAGATGTTTGTGGGTTGGATTTGAACCTGTGGCGCTGTGGCAAGGATAATGCCTTTATCAATGGGTTGCCTGCTCTACCCACTCAACGACTGGGCGCCCCAGTAAGGGAAAGTAGTAATCTGGTGTGAAATACAACAGTAGTTTGCATTAATCAGTAGTTTCTCTCCTTTTATCAGTGGAGTTCTGTTAACTTTGTATAGGACTGCATCGAAGTACTTTTTTATGAGCTTGATAGAAATCTTTCACTGACTTTTAATGTTTGCAACCTTTCTCTCTTTATCTCCCAGAGTTGCCCAGAAACGTGAGGATGCCGTTTCCAAGGAGGTGACCAGGAAGCTGTCTGAGGCAGACAACCGCAAGATGTCCCGCAAGGAGAAAGACGAGAGGTGAAACATGCATCATCTTGTAAAGCCCTACCTTGGCACAGTGTGTTGTGTACGGTGTTTGCACTTGAGGTTTCGCAATTAGCTGTGACAAATTAAGTGTTTTTAGATGTAGTATGACAAAACATAAATGTGGTGGTGACGTCTTCAGAGAGCAGTCATACAGACATGCATTGATTTCAGTGAACAAAACCCATGAAGACAGCTAGTAATCCTCTCATGAAAAAGAAACCCTTTAATAACATGTCAGAGTTAAGTCTTCTTAAATGTTGGTTAGAGTTAAAGGGCCTCTTTACATTTGACTTCCTGTTACAGAATTAAAGTCTCTTGATTCAGTGTAAACGAAGGGTTCTCTGCAGCGCCCTCAAGAACCATACTGAAAGTTTTTTTATGTTTGTTTAGGATTCTATGGAAGAAGAATGAGGTCGCCGACTACGAAGCCACCACCTTCTCCATCTTCTATAACAACACCCTCTTCCTGGTGCTCGTTATTGTCTCCTCCTTCTTCTTGCTCAAGAACTTCAACCCCACTGTGTATCCTTTTCATCAAACTGTACATGTCATCAGCAGTAACATGCGGGATTGACAGGAAGCTTTACACACTGTGTCATCAGTTATTAAATGCTCATCTTTGTACATAAGCTGGATGCAATGAAAGAGGTATTTGCTGATTTTCAACTGGGTCTGTGTCACTGTGGCGTTTGCAGTGTGTGTGGATGAAAGTTGTTGAGGCACCCTCGTACTGCCAGCCAAAATCTGCTGGATTGTGAAGACCTGTTTCACCTCATCGAGCAGACTTTCGCTCACAACACGAGGGGGAGTCCTAATGCTCTTCATCTGCACACACTGCCCACACCATGGTGACACAGACCAGGTTGAAAATCAGCCAAGTATCCCTTTAACAAGTTGTCATTATCACTCTGTCAGTGCTTGTTTTTGCCTTAACCCCCCATTTTTCTAGCAACTACATTCTGTCCATCAGTGCCTCCTCAGGACTCATCGCTCTGCTGTCTACAGGCTCCAAGTAAAGGAGGAAGAAAAGGGGAATAAAAGCTGGAGGGATGAGGGGTGGGATTGGTTTGGGTAGGGAGTGGGTTAAAGATGGGTTTACACGATACAGTTTTTCACTTAAGTTGGGAATGGGGGTTAAGGGACCGAAATACCACATTTCAACTTCATGAAATTCATGATCAAATGTCTGGAGGGTGTTTCTCCAGGTCTGTCTCTGTTTTTTGTAACAAATAAATGACCAGGAATATCTGTTCTTCGTGTTGATTGTGCGTGTGTGTTTTGCAGAATAAGACTAAGTGAGTTTGAAAGCTGAGAGGTTTAACTTAACTAGTAGAGAGAAAAAACAAGACACCGATGTTTCCATTGGCAATGCTTTTATTTATAATCACACTTTCATATCGACTATATACAGAGAAACCACTGTTCAGGAGAGAAATGATACACTGATGGATTGCATGTCACCGTAACCAGACAAAAAAACAGAACCAAACTCAATGTCAAGTCTTTTCCATCCACAAATGTAGACACAGGTCGTAGAAAACAACAATTGTAGAACAGATCACTCAACACGTTTATGAGAATTTATCGAGGTTGGCTTTATATCAGAGCAGGAAATCTTGGGTTAAAGATCATGTGTGACATTGCAGGACTTCGTATGTTATCTGAATCTGTTAGTGTTGAGAATTTAGCCACAGCTTAACTGTTAATAGTTTATTCCACTTTGGCCTTCAGACCTGTTTCCCAGAGTGTGAACTTGTTGAGGATGGCTGTTACTTTTCGTCCAGGCAATGCTGTCATATTTAGGCCAGTTTCCCTAAATTATCTGTGTATCAATACATTAAATTCTATTCATTGGTCTCCATAGGAAATAATGTATTGCTTGTTTCCTTATGTTGAACTGGTAAAGACTCTTCTGAAAACAAACAGTTGGTAGAAGGAGAAGATACTGATTCCTGCTGCATCAGTAAAACCGTATTAAAGACGATCACATTTACCTCTGCGTGACTTAACTTTTGGGGAAACATCTTAAATAGAGGCCAACATGGAATAAAGCCGTTACCACACAGTGTAACAAGCTGTAGGGTAGGACTGACAAGACAAGAATGGCAATTCTAGGAATTGTATACTTTATTTTGAGTCGGATTTCTGAAGGTTACCTCTACACAAACGTGTGAGGGTTTGACCGCAAAGTTTTCTGTCCTCATCAGGGAACAGGTAAAACACTATAGATTAGGGAATCTAATACGAAAAGAAAATGCATACACATTGTTGAATTCTCATTTTGTTTGCAGGACAGCATCCCAACACCATTTAACAACTCGTAATGAAAGACATCCCTGATTTTTTTCCTGTAGAGGGACTCAAGACAAGGCACTCTATCGGGTGGAGAAGTCTCGACACGCACCGGCACGCTGCGGTCCAAAATAGTCACTGACTTATACTGGCAGGCAGCTTGTTGACTTGCAGCCAAACTAAAAGTACATGTTCGTACACATCACACATTTTGCCACCAGGGGTTACAGTCTGTATATCAATTACTAGTATACATTTATCGTCCACGTTTTGATAAGAAGAGTCAGGTGGGCGTAGGAAATGTGTCTTTTAGGGGAAAAGAGCAAAGGAAAAATTGGGTTTCTAGATGTTTTATTTTGTCAGTAAATTGCTTGGCTTTTGCATCTCAGTGATGACAAACTGGAGGTCAGGTCACACTTCTCTGTATGTAACACCAAGTCGATGCAAATATAAGAAAGTCTATTCATCATCCAAGGCCAGACCTCTCAAAATAAACCATGAGCCAAACACTGTGTATTGATGCGTCGCTCCAATATGTGTAACAGAACTCCTGGCAGGAGTGTACATGTGCTGAACTTTCCTTTGATTAAAATCTGGAGGGTGTTCGTGCTACAAGTCAACAAATGTACACCGAGTACAAGACAGTGACTCGACTGGAGCCGGGCCAACATTTCTGCTGATCTCTGTGATGGCTTGTTTTCCAGATGAAAAAGAACCGGAACAACAACGCATGAAGGTGAAGTGAACAGTGAGAGCTGAGCCACCTGCTCAGAGATAATGACTCAAGGTCAGTGCTTAAGTTTGAACAGACGCTCATTACTTACAGAAGCTCCGTCTTTAAATAATGCCATTATTAATACAGATTTCCTAATCTGACTTCACGATGCAACAAAGAAAACTGACTCTTACTCCTTATAAATATTTATAACACTTATATGAAATGTCCTTCAGGAGCCAGAAATGTATTTTGTGAAGATGATGGGATGAAGAGTGACTCGAACACTGCGACTAATGCAGTGACTCTGCAGAGGAGCAATAAAATAACTCTATTTACATCTTATTTATATATTAGCCATACAGTACTGTGAAGTCCTCATACGCATGAGAGGCTTCTTCATGGTTTTGCTTATGTTACAAGGTACGCCTTAACATTTTATGTACATCCCCATAATTCTCCAAACAATATCTCAAAATGTCAAAATAAATTTATATCTACTACTCTAGAATAAATACTGTACTATACTGTAATCTTTGCCACATCCCACTTTGCGTCTTTGCCTTCTTGTGCCATTAACAAGCAATTTTTGCTGTAATAATGACCATTACCAGCCAGGAGGTTCGTCACCCTTCATCACATAGATTTGTTATATGCTTAAGTCCTTTAGATTCATCGAGGCGATCGGCAACGCAGGTTCAGTTCACAGGCAGAAAAGGAGTCAAATGTCTCCATAATGAATGCAAACAGAGAGAAAATTAGTCCGCTCTTTGCAAAGCATTATTTCTCTCTTCTATAATCTACTGAAGCAGAGCAGCAGTTCCTGTAAAAGACCACACGGGGGCGACATGCTTCACTCTCTCCCCCAACAGAGTCCCATCCCACTGACACTGTTGATCCACAATCCTTTGCTTCACAGGCAATCACGGACAGGAGACTAGCTTGCAGGACTCCTTTCTGTTGTTTCATTATGTGCTTTGTAGAAAAGTAAAGAGAGGCACACTATAGCAGGAGAAACATGCACCTGTTGGTTAATACACTCAGGATTTGCAGCCTATAATATCTACTGAATACTATTCTGTGCTATACGTAATATAGGGCTGAGTACATTTGGTAGGTAGTCTGAAGCGAATTCAAGCTAATAAGGAATTGGTTCGTTGAGGTCTTGTTTGTAAAGCTTCTTTTTTTCCAGAGAAGTATATATGATCTTTATCAAACCTCACTTTTCATTGGAAAAGACACTTTATCCGACGACTTGAGCGTGTACCCTTGACACAAGAGGTGAGAGTATTGAGCTCATCTGGTCATTTTGTTCGCTGCACTGCATAGCAATTGAATGAAAGCGCTGACTAACTGACCGGGGGTGTTCGTGCAACTAAAGCTTCGTCATGTCTGCTTTCCTAAGGTACGTCTAATTTATAAGTCTGAGGTGCTTGTATTGATGTATTCAGCTAGTGGTACAGCGATTCTCATGAATAAAATATGTGCTCAGTTTGATTTTTGTGCTCAAATTAAATTACCTGTGGGTGGAAGTCTGGACATTAAAGAGGAAAGGCTTGAGACCTGAGGGTCTGAGTCATCGGGGGGATGTAGGTAGGAAAAGTGAATAAGTAACAACCGTTTCGCTCAGCAATCAAGGTGCCCTTGAGCAAGGCACTTTGACTTGTAATACTCCTGCAGTGCTTTTCATGCTGTATTTTTTAAATTCCAACTGTAAGGGTGTCTGTATGTGTGTCATTGTTCTTGCCATGTTATGGAAGTGAGGGGAAAAATCAATTCAGTGAATTTAATTTCTTGATGAGGCCCCTGGATGGAGTTGGACTGAGACATAGTGCTCTATGTGGGCATGGGTAGGACTAAGCTCTGCATAGTTATATTTGAATGGACCAGCGCTGATAGAGTTACCACCTTGGTTGGGGGCACAAAGTTTTGATTCACTTAGCTGGACTAAGTTGCGTTTAAGGCTGCAAAAAGCTGAGTTTGTTGAGCGTCTCTTGGCTGAGCTGGATTGGACCTGAGATGAACTTGGTAGAGCTGATCTGAGCAGGACAATGCTGGGCTTAGCGAGGCTGTCTGTTCCAGGCTGAAGTTCGCTGGAGCTGGAGCTGAGTGGGGCCCAAGGAGGGAACCATGGACTTAAACATTGAACGGCGGGCCCATGGTAGCAGTGTGGTTTAGTTGGTAGGTGAGTGAGAAGGCTGACCTCTCGGTAGTCCACCAGCCTGGCCTAAGAGCGGTAGTCCTTCTTACTGTACGGCCTGTTTCCCAGGATGTGGTCGATTTCAGATACGACATGAGACGTCATCTTAGGAAGGACCTGGTCAAAAGAGGCAGAACAAAAAGATGCTTGGTAGGAAGTAAGTGAGAAATATAGCAAGGCAAAAGGAGAAAGAAAATAATAACTAGAATCATTTCTTGATGGTTGTTTGCCTCTGAGAACCAGTTAAGTTGCAGTTGTGGTTTACATCCAAGTGTGTGAGACCATGGATGCTTCACACACATCTTTCCCCCGGCAGCACAGAAGATCTATACAAACAGTGAAGTTGACCTTTGACGTTTTTAATATAAAATGTCATCACCTCATCATTATGTCCTCTTAGACATGTATGTGAAATTTTGTCATAATTAGCGAATGAATTCATGAGTTATGACCACAAACATGCTTCGTGGGGTCACAGTGGCCTTGACCTTCGATCTTGACCATCAAATTCTAATCATTCTTGAGTCCAAGTGGACATTGGTGCCAAATTTGAGGAAAGTCCTTCAAGGCCTTCATGAGATATTACATTCATGAGAATAAAAAGGGCACAAGGTCACAGTGGCCTTGATCATTGACCACTTAATTCTAATCAGTCCATCGTTGAGTCCCAGTGGACGCTTGCATCATATTTGAAGAAATGTCCTCAAGGTGTTCTTGAAATATGGTGTGTGAATGACTGAGACAGACAGGTCACAGTCACCTTGAGCTTTGACCTGTGACCACCAAACCCGAATCAGCTAATATTTGAGTCCAAGTGGACAGCTGTGCCAAAAATTCCCTCAAGGCATTCTTGAGGTATTACTTTCAAGAGAATGGGACAAATAGACAACCTGGAAACATAAAGCCTCTGGCTGTGGCTATCTCAGGTGCAGAGGCATAAAAACCTGCCTGTATACGGAGATTCAGAAATGGAGAAGGTTTGTGATGTAGAAATCAGTCGAGCTAAAGGATAGAGGTATATAAAGCAGAGAAACATCAGTAAAAACAGCAGTGTGCGTGTGTTTCTGCATGTTCCCACCTGTATGGCCCCGAGGTTCTCAGTGAGCTGTTCAGGATTGGATGTTCCCAGAAGAACTGAGCTCACTCCTTCGTTTCTTAAACACCACGCTGGAGAGAGACATAGAGGTTGATGTTTACACAGAGCCCACTTGATGGCGCACTCCTGCTTAGTATTGTCTTCAAACAGACCACAAACAAAACTGAGCTTGTAGTCTTGTCCTCTATTTGCTCTTCCTGGGTGCTCGTGACAATTTATCACAATGTGCAAACCCAAGGCTTTTGTTTGTTTTAGTCCATTTACCACCAATCTTAAACCTTCCATTACTGCCAGTCATTCTTCCAAAGTACACCACAGACTTTCAAATGTATTTGCTTCTACCTTCCAGGCAGCTCAGATATTTTATCGGCGCACAATAACGCAGCTGAATGCACCAACGCATTTGAAAAGTCTGCGTATTCGTGTGTCTGTGGGGCGCTGGAGGGAAAATCAAACTGAGACAAACAATGAGCAAACGCAGACATTGTGTAAAGGATGATGTGAATTCAGTCACGTCTTGCATTAAAAAAAGGTTCCTGTCTGACAGCCCTGAGCAGCTGTGTTTTCAAAGCCCTGCTTCAGGCTGCTTCCACAGTGTTTTGCTATAAGAAGGTGAAGTCTTACCCACAGCCAGTTGAGGCAGAGTGCAGCCCAGCTTCTCGGCAATGTGGTTGAGCTCCTTCAGCTTGGCTTGCTGCTTCCTTCCATCCTCACTTACTATTTTCTCCTTCAACCACTGATACGACTGGCAGGAGAGAGGAGAAGGAAGGAAAACGAAAGGTATGAGAAAGTTAGATTACACAAAGAAACAAAAAGTACAGACAGACATAAAATAGGATAAAGTATGTATGAAAGTATTTAATTACAGAAAAGAGAAGGGGTAGAGAAGTATCAGATCAGAGAAAAGTCAGAATCATATGCAGAGTAACTTTACTAACTATTCTAAGCATCAGAGACATCTGCCTAATGTGTTGAATGATCATGGCGTACAATCAAAAAGGTGTTGGAAGTCCTCCACAGGGATTCTGGCCCATCTGTTTGTGTCTCATATCATTGGGGGTTGGGATCCCCAAAGGGGTCCCTAGGATATATTGATATATTGGACACAAGATCACTGTTAAAATCTTCTCACCAAGTCATTCGTGCTTGTAACTTCAGTCTTCAAAGTCTTATGTTCTTAAAGCAAATGAAAAAAATCTGCCAGTGTAGTGAGAATATTTCTTCCTTTTCCAATGTAAATTTATTTGTTTGAAGTTTTTCTTAAATCAAGCTGGTGCCTGTCTCTTCTTTCTTGGCTCAAGACACAGAGAGATATTTCTATAAACAATTTTCACAGTACCTGCAGATTTTCCACTTGTTTTAAGAAAATAAGTTTTGGGGATTTGAATTAGATATTAAAGTATGGCACAGACTTCTGCTAGTTAAGTTTCTCGACAATACTTGACACTCTTCACTAATAATCCTTCAAAGTAAACAGTCTAAAGGAGAAAACTTCTCATAACTCAGGACTAAACTGTACCATAACCTGCAACATAGGGTCATGAGTAGACAAAGGCTGGGAACATAGGGTCATAGGGTCATGAGTAGACAAAGGCTGGGAACCACAATATATTCTTTCTTGTTTTAATTGTTTTTAATTCTGCAAAGCACTTTGTGTTGCATGTCCATGCAGGAAAAGCGCTCTACAAATAAAGTTGATTGATTGATTGATTGATTGAATATTCTGAACTTGATATGGTCACGTAAACAGCATATTCCATTTGGGTTTTCCGAATTAGTTTTTTTTTTTTTTTAAATGAACATTTTCGGATTAAGACGTGGGGTATGCTGGTATTCTTTGGGCTTTAATAGCATTATTCGGACATGTATACAGCGCATTCGAAATATGCGTCTCAACTTTTTACTGCAGACTGCAACACATGGCCTCTTGTCTGTATATGGTCGGCTCTGTGCATTGTCACGGATACGTTGTACGGTATACAACCCAGTTTGCCAAAAGTTTGCAAAGCTAGTGTGGAGATGCCTGCCCAAAGGAAAAGCCCACATTTCTGGTCTGAGGAAGAAACACACCTACTTGTAAATATGATTAAAGACTTGAATATCAGCAGGTTTTAAAATATGTGCAAATATTGTAATGGCAAACTTTCAGGAAGTTGGCTAAAGAGAGTTAAGTCCTAAAATCCTATTTTAATGCAAAGAAGTAAAATGACAGATGGCTAATTGGAGTATACATGGCTACATGTAAATGAGAATACAAGTGGAATATTTATTTCAATTAGCCATGGAAACAGTTAAGTAGTAATATTGTCTTTTTCAGAATAAGGGCAAATACAGGAGTATTTTGTGCATGTAAACGTAGCCAGTGTAACCGATTTACCAAACAATTAAGTGATAAGAAATATATTGAAGCCACAATCTTTTGGTTGCCATGTTTAAGAGGATGTGCAAACACATTTTAATGCCTCAAGAACTACACCTGCAGGTTTTCAAACTCAGCAGTGTGTGTCTGCAACATTTCCTTCTGTGTGGTGATACAGTTGGTGGGTGTAGTTTGGTAGAAAGAAAAAAATTCTACGTGAAATTTCTCACAACAATGCCTGTGGATTATCCTGAGTAACTGAGTCATGATTTCTGTAAAGACATTGTTGTTGAGTTTTAAAATTATTTTTTTGGCGCTTTGAGCACCACAAGCTGAGTGCCATCTAGTTCTGTTATATTTGAGAGAAGGCAGTCATCTCTACAGCTGATATCTCCTACACTCGGCAACTCACACCAAAACAATCCAGACTGATAAACAGCTCTACAGGTAAGAGGGAAAATATGTATTTTTGGTTTTGGGATGAACTGTCTCTTTAACAGAAGTTGGCTGTGACAGCCAGCAGCAGGTGCAGGAGGACTGGAGATAAAAACAACAGCCTGGTCTGATGTGATTGTAGATAAAACTATGAGGTCCATGCCAAAGCATGAACTGTGAAATGAGATGGAAAATATCCAGGAGATATCTGACTGTAACTAGGTTACACAAAGCTGTCGAGTTTGGTACAATCTTAGCTAGCACTGATTGAGTCTGTTAAGGATTAAAGCTTTCACTTCAAATCACATGGTCATTCTATTTTGGGAACAGAGCGTGTGTTATACAGCCAGAGAAACAAAACCATAATCAAGTTAACTTTGCTTACCTTCATGGAGGCCCTGGAAGATTCAGGAATGCCATTTTCATATTTCCCTGTGATGATGCCGCATGCCAGCGGTGACCACGTCATCGCCCCAACTCCTGTCACCATGGAGACCAATATAGGGAGTCAAACAGGAGTTTTATTAAGATGCATTGAAGGAAGAGGCGTGAAAAAATGTGCGAGAACAGTGCCAGGAAAGTGAGAATGCATGAAAAGATGCAAAAAGACAAAGTGATTAAAACACAGAGGGAATGAGCAACAGAGAATGAGGGATTAGTTATCGGTTTAATTAATTCCTTAATTTTACTCATCTGTGACAAACAGTGCAAGAATGTTCTCACCATAGGATGTTTGTGTGAACTTGTCATTTCATCACAAGGCACTGATTGACTAATTCACCATAATAGTACACAACACACACACACACACACACACAGAACACTTGCCTATCTTGTGGTAAAGTTCAGGAAGTTGCACTTCTACTTTCTCCCTCTGGAAGAGATGATACTCCGCCTGCTCACACACTGGAGGGATCAGATTAAACTGTCTTGCCACCGAATACGCCTCCTAGAGATAAAAAGAGGAGGGCAGAGAAAAGGGGTGAGAATTAATGAATGGTTGTTATGATGTCGCATCTCGCTGCGGCAGCATCCTGTTATGCAGCGTTTAATGTAATGCTGCATTAGCACGTTTGTTTTGTTTTCACTGAGAGAAGAAGAATAAATGGGATGATGGTGGGTAGGAGCAACAGTTAGGAGCCACAGATGGTGATGGGTTAAACTCAGGGAAGAGATGAGAGAGAGGGGGTAATCAGCTTGTGGGAGCGTGGCACAAATTCAAATGCATGGCTCACAGTAAGTCACCCAATCAATATTCCATATCGCAACTCTCCGAGGCATCATATTCAAATTCCGCTCTATACATTCTTATCTGTGTCTCCATGTGTCCTTCAAGAAACACATGCCAGAGGAAACACACACAAATGTGTTTGGCTTGTTGCCTCTTTAAACACTCCCCACTTTTTTCACTTTGTGGGTCTCCTGCTGTGCAACACATGTCAGGATGAGAGAGGAGTAAACGAAGGGGGGAATCTGTTCAGCATAACGCAAGGATAATGTCAGCGCCATCACTCAGCTTACAAATTACATGTTGCCCTTCTGTTCTGCAACCCCATGACATGCGCCTCGAGCCCGTGTGTGCGGCCATGCGAGGAACTCTGTGTGTGTGTTCGTGTGTATACTGTACCGCTGCCTTGTCACGTAGACTCAGAAGGCGTGTTTACCCCCCCCCTTCATTATGGATGCTATCTAAATTACACGGCTTTCATCTGGGCTTGTGTTCCACAAAGATATCTGCTCCTTTGCGCCATGATCACAGGGAGAGGGTGTCAACACATCTCGCTGTGCTCAGAGGGGGAGGGAGAGGGTGAGAAAGATGCCAGAGAAAGGAGAGTATGGGTGTTAGGTCCTTGAATGTCACTTAAGGCATGTGATCATTTTGTAACTCTATGCTGTGGCTTCATACTCCATGTATATATTCATAACTGTGGCGAGAGTTGAAACGGGAGGGAGATTGTTTCTGACAGGAAGGGGAAACAACGATGAAGGAAACAGCTGGGCCTCTGTGGGAACACTTCCCAGAAAAACCTGTTTCCTCAAACTTTCACACAAGCCAATTTTCCGTTGCGTCCTTCCTTTCATTACTCTTTCACGATCATGACTATGCATAAGCAATGAGTCCAAGGAGATGATAATGAGCTGCTAGAAATGGGTCCTAAAGATGTCAAGTTATAGAAAATAACAAGTGTTTCTTCAGCTTCTTGAGAGTGTATTCTTTGGATTCTTCTACCTTCTGTTATTCTAGTTGGATACAAAATCTAATTTGCCAGCAGCATGAAACTGAATCACTAACATTGTATTTCAGTCCTGATGAGCTGAACCGAGTTTAAAGCTGCAGTACATCATCCCAATAGTGTTAATTTAAACTTAAATTGAAGTTTACACTGATGCTGCTCCCTATGTGCTCTCAAGAAACTTAGCTTAGCTAGGGTTCAAGACCTACCTTTGACGGGGGTGTGCCAAAGTAATAAAGAGATAGGATTCGGATCAGGTGTGGGACTGCATTTGATGCATGATCTTAAAGTCAAGGATGCTTCCTTGGTAGGATGCGTCTTTCCATGTCGGGTCCTACAGAGGCTAGGTAAGACTCCTTCCTAGCCATCGGTGAACACACATTGCAATATGCTAGCGAGTGCCCAAGTGTGCATCATTGAAAAGGCCCCCACTTCGATTCCGGCAAATCGTGCACCAAGAATTGCGGATACTTCATCCCCACTGAGGATACACGCATGCATGCTTTAAAATTCTCTGCAGGAAAGACTCGGTCCTCATTGGAGTCTGAAGGATCCTTGACACTTGAACAGTCCTTTGATGGGATTCATTTACGTAGCCTCCTTGAAATTCAGCCATTTAAGGATCCTTGCTTGACTTTGAGAAGCACTATCTGAGTGCCAGTTTTGTCTCGACTTATTGTCCCCATGTTTAATGTCTATAAATATATCGTCAATGAAGTACCGAAGCGAAGCAGTGCCGGATCACAGAGAGTGAGCTGACCAGGTGACGGCCATCGATCAATGCCAGGACAGCAAGGCAACAGGTTGGCCCACATCGCTTCCCTTTAGCCTGGCAGCTGAACACTCACTCTCTAGATATATGTATGGGCAACCAAGCCCTGGAAGCCCTTGACAAGTGTCACCCCTAAGTAATAGTATCAAGCGCCCAGGGATGTGTCTGCTGTAACACTTGTAGAAAACGTTTACTAAATGATCTACTTGCTCATTCTTTTACCCCAAACACTAAAAGCTGTTTTCTACTTACCATAATCTCCATCGCCGTCCACCGAGATGTCCCCCAGTACATCGCCATGCCTTGGTTGATCACATAGGTCATGGCCCGAACAATCTCTGCAGAGATATACACACGCCAGCATCACACCAGTCAGTTGAATCGACAGCGAACCACTTATTGATTCCACCCTGTAGCACTAGTAACAGACAGTAACACCAGTATGTCTTTGAAAAAGCAGTAACATTTATCCTGAAATGCCCCTCTGCCAGTTTACACTCCACCTTCAGCTCTGCACTCCAAGCAAACAAAACACATCCATCCCTGCTGGATCGACTTTAAACACATTCAAAATTCGTTCAGCAAAATGGTTGAGTCTTTTAGGCTACATCCCCGAGACTCTGAGGAGACACAGCAGAAACCTAAAATATTTCTCAGCATGTTTTCCTCTTTTCTTGAAGCAGCTGTTTAGGATTAATGAAAATTCAATGTATACAGTAAAGCCGTAATTCACTCAGTAGGGTAAATTTTAAAATTTAATAGAGTTAATTAAAGCTTAATGAGTAAGAAGAGATGTAGGAGAGACTTTTATGTTTATCTAAAATTAAAATCAATTTGTCAGTTGTGTATCTAAAAAATGTCACCAGGGGACATTAGTTTTATTCAGCAGGTGGAATTAAAACCACTTCACTGAAAGTAACTACAAGAAATCTTCAAAATAACAAACCACATCACATGATCACACGTTTTGTATGCAATCCACATATGACAGGCAGAAAACAAAGGTGGCACTGAAAGATAAAGTGATAGAGAAAATGTTATTGCTTCCTTTATTTCTTTTTTTTCTACCAAAGATCAGAAATGACTTGCCCAGAGGTGGGCAACATGAATCGACAACAGCCAAGCCTCATGAGGAGACAACGCCAAAGGCCAAACCAACCCAAAAACAGTAAAAAAAAAAAAAAAAAAAAACCTGAAAGGAAAAGTGGAACAGAAACAATGAGAATGCATGCATTTATTAGTGGGTTTGCTGATGCACTCAGGACTCAAAAACAGCAAAGAAACAAGAGTAAGGAAATTAAAAGGCAAAATCTGAGATAAAAGGTGGCCTTAACAAACTGATGAAGGAAAAAAAACAACTCCTTAGAGGCCACCCGCCTCCTCGAGTCTCTCTTACCTGCTGATGTCTCATCACCCGTCCCTAACAACTCTGGGGACAAACTAACAAGCTCACATACTGGAGCCTCTCTGATCACACTCAAGCCACTGCATTTTTAATGATGCAATTAGCTCCAACACTGCTGACTGCACGAGCCAACAAAAACTCAGATTAGGACTGTCATTAAGGTTATTCATCATCACCCTGCACTCACTCCAATTATACAGCAATCCTTGAATGTGGCACGACTCTTGTATTTTACTCTGCATAAATGACTCTTGGCAAGACGACAGCATATGAGGGGTAAGGTTGAAGACAACATCGGCAGAGAAGAAAAAAGGTTGGCGACAAAGTCACCAAGGAGGAGGAGAAGTTGCAGAATACATCTACAGGAGCGTATAATCAGGAAGACCTAAAAAGACTTTTCATTCTCCCTTCATTTTGAAATAATAATTAACAATCTGAATCACAGATGCCTTACTAAACACCATCCTGTCATTGGAAATAACACAGTATTAAGCAAAGTAAACAGTCTCTTTCCTCTCTCTTGTTCGCCTGCCTTCCTCTCCATCCCTCGAACTGCCCGCCTGCCATCCAGCTCCAGCAACACGCTGTGATTGTTCACACTGCGCTCACATTTAAATGCTACTTGCCTCAATTTCCGACCAATATAACAAGAGAGAGGAAGAGGGAGTGAAAAACAAGTTTGAGGACGGAAGAGCAATAACAGTTGAAGGAATTAAATAGGAAATGAATAGCGAGTGCAGATGGTGGGGGTAAGTCAGCTGAGTTTGCAGGACAGCGGAAATCAATAAAGAAGCAGGAGAAAAAGAGTAAAATCAAGGTGTGTGTATGTGTGTGTGTGAATGCACAATATTCTACACTGCTATACTTCATCATGAAAACAAAATTTCCACAATATCACAATTTGGGCAACACTTTCTATGAAGACCATGTCTATGATGCGTTATTAGGGCATTTAGAATGAATTATAATTTTATGAATTTGAATTATAAGGGTCAAATGTCTTATGGATGCTCTTAATTAGTTATAAACTAAAGGTTGATTGATGGGTTTCTCAGCGGCTTGCAGTCGCATCGAGGCAATCCTCTCGTTCCCCAGGGAGAACTCCAACAGAGTGGTGCCTCTGAGTGTCCCCACACTCGCTCAGCACCTCTCACCCTGGGTAACTCCAGAAAAGGCGAGAGTCTAGCCCCTTTCCAGGAGTTTGGTTCAAGAACCGGCGATGCGCGTAGAGGTGAGCCCAGCGATATCTAGTTGGTACCACTCCACCTCCTGCATCAATATGTGCTTCACTTTCCTTAACACATACAATGATAACTGATGATACTGCACAGACTATTATTGCAGAGTCCTTCCTTCAGTTGATTGTTGAGGTGTGTTTAGGTGAGTATTGGTTTTCATAATGCATCATAAGCCCCATCAGTCAACCTCTAGTTTATAATTAGTCAAAAGCATCCATAAGACACTTACAATTCATTATAAGTCAAATCTGTAGTGCTTTATGACTGCTGTGTAGTGCATCAGGTAGCATCATGTGTGACTATGAGTGCAGTCATTGAGCTTTATAAATGCATTATAATTTACTATGAATGGCTTCATAATGTATTATAGATGTGGTCTTCAAATAAAGTGTTACCCAGTTTTGTTAGACTTGTATAATTACCAGTAGCATATTAGTGTACAATATGGGCAATGTATGATCTGAATTACAAACACTTTATTTGAGTCATCTGGGCTGTGCAGATGCTTCTAGTTTTCCATTTTGATTTAGATCCAATCCAGTTACCTAGAAAGTCTTGCTAAGTTTAATTACATTTATTATAAAAGCCCCGCTGAAGGAGAGCAGGAATCCTGAGCAATGCAAGAGCAAGGGCAAAAGCAAATAGCTAATTAACACATAATGTCTTTATTGATTAGTTGTGAGCACTAATTTATCAGGTATTCAGAAAAAAAACAGTAAATAGGCTTTACTCATGGAACACTATGGTGCAAGATTAATGCATGATAACTGGTGTGGAACCAATACTCCACTAATATGTACGTCAATAAGAAACGTCTTGATAATGAATTATAGAGTAGTGCCTGCCTCTCTTTAGCTCTACCGAAGGACACAGTTTTGCAGGAGTAAAACTGGACTTAGAAGTCTTGTTCATTATATAACATGAACATGAAACAGCTCCGACATCACCAGTTATTCTCTGTGAAACACACCGTACAGACACTGAGGGGGTCTTTACTTTGTTGTTTTGCGCTCTCTAATTTCTCTTGCAAGTACACAGTCATCCTGAAGCCAGTGAACAACATCAACATCCCCTCTCTCCAGTTGACTGTTCTGAAAGGGTTTAAAAAATGCTGCTTAATACATGTTCTCATTTTTATTATGAAATGCTAGCAATATGTGTGCTCAGTAGACATCCACAGTTAATTTAGATGTCAGAGAATTAGCAAGTCACAGCTCACTCTAAGCTTGATTAAAAACCTGAAACTTATTCAAAACAGTAAAGGCCAAAACAAGTGCCAGAATAAATAACATCAACATCACAAACTGAGGCATTAAATTCTAGTGAAACACTTTCTTGACATCATTACTGACAATTTATTTGGTTACTTAGGTGTAAAGCTGAACGTTGGTTGGCTGACTCACCCTCCATGGGAGTATTGCTGTCAGGGCGGTTGGCAAAAACTACATCTACATACTCCAACTGCATCCTCTGTAGAGAGCCTTTAAGACCTGAGAGACAGAGAGATGCAGACTCAGACAGTAGAGAGTGACTGAACTGATTGAATAAAACACTGTGTGGTGAAGAAGAACATTTATTTCAGGTTTAAGTTGTTTTGTTCATCTTGCACGTCTTACCTTCAATGATGTGTTTCCTGGACAGTCCTCTCTCTGTCTCTGCTCTGAAGGGACAAACACACACACCAACAATAAGCTGCACTGTCAGTCTTTTTCAGTCATTAATTGTCTTTTGGATCTTGGGCCAATGCTCTTTGTGTCCGTTTTATCTGCACAGACAAGCCTGTAATAACAGTTAGTTCTTATTTTTGTGCTCTTGTCACCTCCTCCTTGCAAAGTGTCATGCGACTAACAATGTAAATGAGGGAACAGACAGCACGAGTGGGTGCATGGACAATTTTATTCTGGTGTGTTGCATGTTGCTGTGTTTGTGGCTGTCAGTGCATTAAATAACTAACATTATCCGAATTTTGTGGTACATAATCAACTTTTAAACATCAGTCATTTAGCTTACAAGCAGAATAAAAGTCATTTTAAATCACATTTAAGGGGGCATGACACGAGAATGTGCGACTCTGGCTGTTTTCTGTAAATGGGTCAGCGCGCTTTCAACTTTTCAGAATCATTATACATCCAGACTCTGGAGGAGACAGGTGGAAGGCTGAATCTTCCTCACAGGGATGAAGGAGTGCTGTGGATTGGAGAGAATACCTTCATCCTTATCACAGGAACCAGTTGGGACAGTCTCTGCCAAGGAGTGTGAGCATGTGTGCGCGTCTGTGTGTGTATGTGTTATGAAACAGATTTCTTATCCCCTCTCTCTCTTCCTCCATCCTCTGAACAGGAACTGGTTCATTCCGGACTGGTTATTGTATTTGACATGATGTTGCTCAGGTTGTGACAGAGAAAAACTTAAGTGTTGGGGGAGGATCTACCAATAATGTCTGTGAAACAAACCTACAGATGGTACGTGCTGAATGTCACAGGAGATATGAGGACATAAACTGTAAATTATCAGGGTATCCATGACAGATACTCCTGGGGGGAAAACTTACGTCACCACAATTTGCAACTAAGGGCCGAAACACTCACAAAATGGCTGTAGCTCAATAAAAACATTGATATCAGCATGTCAAAGGATTATTTTAGCGCCTTATGTCTACCAGAGAGGAAGAGTTGCATTGACAAACTTAATAGTGTTGGTCTATCTCAGTGTCCCCTCTCCATACCTTGCTTATCTTAGAGACATAATCCCACTGAACGGCTAGTAGCGGCATACTATTTGATCGAATCACCAGGTAAGATCATCATTTAAGCTAACAAAGATCAAAACCAGGCCTTACACAGCTTAGTTAGCTTCAACCTTCACTGTTTGTCCGGCCAAAATGAGCATAATGCTTACTGCACGTAGGCACACTGAGTGTCAGGATCCCAGAGTTTTGCTGTATATCCCTGCTGGTGCCTCACGTCTTACTGCTTAAAAGCTAAGTTTGGCAGTTTGTACAAACTTAGTTATGAATTTTTACCATGTTGGTTGTGCATCCCCACCACAAAGCAGCTTTTACGTATTTTTCTGTTTGTTAGCAGACGTAAATGACAGGAAGGCACCTTCATGAAATATAAAGTCAGTGGTGTGCGATGACTTGTAAATGGACTGCAGTAATTAGTAACCGGGTTACTAGTATTATTTTGTATACGGCGGATATGAATAACCCAATTTCTTTGTACTCCTGTAATCATCATATCCTGAATATGATCTCAACTGGGATGAGCCTCATAAATAGGTTATTCGTGTCCATGTGAACGCACCCAATGAGACTTAATAATCTATTCACAGTCAAGTGTGGAGATGACAGTTTAGAGAGTTTCTCACTTACTTTCCTCCCCAGTAGAGTTTAGTTGTGATGACCAAGCTGGATCGCCTGAGAAAGAGCAGAGGAACATACAGAGAGTGAGAGGTACATCATGTACTATAGTCCCTCTGTGTGTTCTCTTATTTAGACATACACGGCTCTACAAGTGTCCTTGCTACTACATGCGGTCCCGTCATGGATGTGTTTATCCCCCACAGTGCTGATCCTGCTCACTCTGTTCTCACTGTCACTGAGGTACATTCAGTACCTAAGCAGTTTAACATTAACGAAAATCCCACTTTCCTCAAAGTGTCGGACGAATGTGTGAGAATGTGCCACCCACATATTGCTTAAGAGATTTTGATGACACCCTGTCACTACACATCTGCTGCTCTGTTAAAATCACTGAACCTCTCCACATATTCTTCAACATCACAAAAGATGACCTGGCAAACATTATTTCTGTTGTCATCGGATTAACGGATAAAGTCAACATTTTTCATCGAGTGGTGCTTACAGAGTTGCTAAATGATTTTGGAAGTTTCAAAAAACAACTCGCGTCACGTGATCAATCATATCATGCTGTGCCTGTGACAAAATATAAAAATATTAAAATAAAAGCAGTACTAAAAAATGTGTGTTATATTAACCGTATTAATTAGGGTCCGGGCTGCTAAGCTGCCAGGACACTATTGTAATCCTAGGTATTCTTCTTCTTTCTTCTTCCGAGGAAATCATACTTCCCATGGGTGAAAACTCACCAAACTTAGCACAAAGGTCCAGTCTCATGCCAGATATCCTCAGCTGTAAACTCAAGCCAATCGTCCTGATGGTGGTGCTACAGCAAGCGTCTAAAGTTCAAAACTTTAATTTCTTAACAAATCAACCATACGTGCTAAGATTTCACAACTTTCATCAAACTGTAGCCCCAATACTGAAGAAACTTTTGCACATTTAAACCTATTAGAAATTATTAAGTTCATCACTCTGTTGTTTTTTCAAAAACTGTAAAACGTCTTAAACCTATCTCCTCCCACAATTTTTGCTCAATTGACACCAAACTTGCTACAGAGCATCTTCAGACTGTCATACAAAAAGTATGTTTCTCAGATTTTTGATTTATCAAAAATTGAGCTTACAGTGCATCAAAAGGTTTGACTGTAAACGGTATTGTAAACATATACATGCAAATTCCTGCTAAATAAATCTTTAATGTTCATGAAAAAAATTGATGTGTGGTAAATTTCAGAATTTTATCTCAAAAACTAAATTTTTGACAGCATTTTGAATTTTGCTCTAATGTGAACAATTGGAGTCAATGTAAAAATGGCAATTTTAAACATCAGTTTTTCACTTATGGAGTAAATCAATCATTGTTAAAATAAATTACCAACATCTCCATGCTGTCTAGATGCAATATGCATATTTTCAGATTTTTGTTTCGATAACTGAATTTATTTACAGTGGTTTGAAATCTGCTTTTCCATGCATGAATGGCTGCTAAACCTGCACGTCTGACTTAGTCAGTTTGTGAAGCTACACATGAATTGTCACTGACTAATTAGCTCAGTGAGATAGAAATTGATTCTTAGTCTCAGAGGTTGTGAGTTCAAGCCTCAGCTGATGCAAAAGGCAGATTGTGTTGCTAAATTCATAAATGTCTTCCAGTTCTTCTGCTTGTTGCTCAGAATTGCCTAAAAATGCCCGCACCCAATCCATCTATAAATTCCCTGTAAAAATTGGATCACCATCCCTCAGTGCCATCTGCTGTCTCCACTCTAAACTCATGACGACACCCAGACACAGAAATGCCAGGTTCATCATGTCTTTACTGCACCAGCATCAAACGCCTACTGGTGTAATGAAGTCAGCACATGACACTGAAGGCGGGGACACACATTACAACTGTTGAGACAATTATGAACATGATTTGGGCATGATTGGACCAAGCTGGGTCTGCTGCTGTCTGGGTCAGCTCATGCTGACAGTCTGCAGATAAAATCATAATGTGTGTTAAATATTACGGTGTTTTCACATAAAGTCCTTTTCAAACAAACTGAACTCAGTCCTCTTAAAGTGGACCAGTTCTTTTGACATAGTGTTGTTTTTACTTTGACGTGGCACTACAGTGCAGTTATTAAGCCCCGTGCTTTCCGATGAACTTAAAACTTTGAGGAAAACCTCAGCGTTTCTGTGCTGTAGACTGCTGCCACTTGATGTATTCTACATTCTACATCTGGAGACGTGCAGTATCTTCCGTGGACCAAACTACTCCTTGCCTGAGTCCTTGCAAGAGTAACAGACCGACATGGTTTTGTCTGTTTTTTCAAGCTGGAGCGCCTTGTGTTCACAATGCACAGGTTAAGTGATCCCCACCATGGACTTGAAGTGAGCTTCAGAGGGGTCTGAGTTCTTTTGGAGTGTTCACATATGCCCAAAAATGTCCACTTAGAGGGCTGAAAAGGACCAAGTGTGAAAACACCCTAAGACTCTTTTTTTTAAGTCTTCAGATCTGGTTGCTACCAGTTGTTCTCATCAAAACACATACCAGTAAATAAACAAAAGAAGAAGAATGCCAAGCAAACCATTGCAAACGGCTGGTCGCTGTCCATGTTTGTTTTGGTATAGGGTAGTCAGTCGTACTGTAAGGTTTAACCTCGTTCCTGCCTCTCAAAGACTAAAAAAATCTGAGCAGGTTGGTAGCAGCAATCTGCATGTGTGGTTTGTCCAGTCTTTGTAGGTTTCAGCCCGTTGTCCCAAGCATAACATGTGATAACATGGTGAGAAAAGACAAGCAACTCACTGTTCGCACTTTACAGCTGCTTTATACTGACATATCATGGAGAGGCTCCATCACATACTTCCTATTACTATAAGTTACTTCCTTTGGTGTGACTGTAAGTCTGTCTCCCCTGTTTCCTACAGAGTTGATGAATAATTTAAGTTAAAGAAAAGGCTGAGCATGTTTAAATATCTCCTTAAAGGGAATATTTGAGATTTGTGGAATCTGAAAGAGCCTGCAGGCAGACTTTTATACAGTAACTGTTTAATGCTGCTGTACTGTGATGCAATGTGTGCAAGTGTGTAAGTGTGTGTGTGTGTGTGTGTGTGTAAAAACACACAAATTACTGAAAATAAGAAATGTGGTCTGATTGAAGCAATACAAACAAACCCTGAGGAGACAGAAATCATAGTGCCGATCTCAGCATCACTTACTATTTTTCACTTTATCAAACATGTCTGTCTCTTTCACACACTCACAACACCAACACATGCGTTTGCACACACCAAAGGGAACAAAAAAAGATCTCTCATTCCCATTCTCTTTGCCTTCATGCCTCACACACACTTATCTCGCTGCCTCTTCTAAAACACACACACATCGTCCTCCTCCATCTTTCTGTCTCACAACAAAAGTGATGAAAAGCCATCACACACATTTATGTCATCATTACCTCCAGCATTTCTTCTTGATGATGGTTCCTAGAATGACTTCCGCCCTGCAAGGCAATATAAATGAGGCGGCGTTATTAAATTGAGGTTTGAATTCATAAACACCCCCCCCACACACACACACACACACACACACGAACAATATCAAACCTGCAATTCATTGTCACCAAACTAGACAACGTCACGCTCATTAGAAAGATTGAGAACAACTTTGTCTAAAAACAGGCAGTTAGATGGTGCATTCAAAAGAGTTAAAAACATTTTATACCACAAGTGCCATCTTTTAGTTACAGAATTTTTTTTTTTGACAGAATTTGTGCTTTATTATTGTTTTTTGTTTTATGTATTCTGGTAGATTATGCTACAGCTACACTCCTTAGTGGTCTATGTGGTTTGTTTCAACAGCATAAAGATCAAACCCTACTGACACTGGACTTACGGCATTTAATCTCTCCAATTTTAAAATGTATTTTTTTACCAAATGTAAACTTGTTGAATGCTGACACAGTAACAAAATACTTCTCCCTTGCCCTGATAAAGCTAGCACAGGCTGGAAAGGTGCTTTGCAGTATTTTCCTCACGTTTGCGTCAGACGGAGACATCAGATCGTGTAAATAAATGATAAATAATAAATATGTAATTCTGCAAATTAGATCACAGCGTAAGCCTTTTTCAGAGCTGTAATGCACTTTGTTCTCACAAAATCCAAAGTATTCCTATAATCCTAAAGATTAACCTAAGATTCTGCCTTAGTGTTCATATTTTATATATTTTTCTTCATATCCAAAGGCACAGGCTCAGGTTACTGAAAGCAATGAGCCAAAACAACATCATAATCACTGATAATAAGAATTCCAGCCGCACTCTAACAGCAGTGATTTACTTTTAGTCCATTTTACACATCCTGTCTCAAATATAGAGCATCTCCAGTGGAAATGTTTTCAAAGGTCATGAATAATTGCAAATTGCATGTTGCTCCAAACCTGCTGGTTGTGTATCAGTTCGCTAACTGAGTGGAACAAATTAGTCTGTGCGTGTCTGAAACCTTCTGGCTACACATATAAATGATGAAAAACTCCTCCCGGAGCCGCAGCGGGGCCAGACGTCTGCACCTGATCACACCAAAACATGATCAGGTTGTTATGAGCTCAACTGAACTGCGAATGAACTGAGAGGTTTTCTTCCGCACCCACCTGCCGCCTGCGTAGACCTCAGCTGTGTCGAACAGGTTGACTCCACTCTCGTAGGCAATAGTCATTAGCTGCTCTGCAACCTGGCAAGAGGTCAGGACACACAAACACAAACACACACACACACACACACACACACACACACACACACACATGCGCACACAGAAAGGTCATTGAGCTAAAAATCTCTCTTTTTGACACCTGCAAATGAAACATTCATGACAGAGCTGTAGCATTCTGGCATTTCAGTATCTTCAGAATAAATATTTATGTGTTTCCACAGCTACGGTGTCCAAGGTTTACCAAAACCATTATCAAAGTAAGGAAGGTAGCACACCATCAAAGCAGTGCAGCTTCATGTGGTATCAGAATATAATTTCTGACACATTTCCGCCTGAGGCCTTCCTCAGAGCAAGGGTATTGTTTACTTCTGTTACATATATGCAAGACAATCAATACTGCGACACAACAGATCACACCAACGTACATGTGCAAACTCTGAAATAGCCACAAGAGGCAAGTTAATGATCAGAAGACAGCAGCCAAACAAATCTAATAACACACAATCAAGAAATTCATCAAACAAAGTTGTTTAAAAGGTCCAGTGTGTAGGATTTAGGGACATCTATTTACATAAGTGGTGTTTTCATTAATTCATAATCACCTGAAAATTAGAACTGTGTTGTTTTTGTTATCTAAAGCCCAGTTCAGACAATAAATTCCAGACATGACAAAACCATTACAGAACAGTGTGAACTGGCCAGTGTGAGCTTGACTCAAGCTGGCTGATCCTGCAACACCTGGTCAAATCACCAGTGGCTGGTTTTAGAACGTAAAGCACGTCACCTGTTTCTACAGTCAGTCAGCTTGTAGCAAAGTCTGCTGGTCAAGTCAAAATGACCACAGACGGCGTGTTGCCTTTCTGTGGCAGGTGCTTCGTCCCCGCCGAGCCTTCTGTTTCCATCCTCACAGCCTGCCGGTGTCAGACGCTGGGTCGCTGTATGTGCTTCTCATTTACTGATTAATTGGTGCTGGTTCTTCATATTATTGTGGTGTATTTATTATGAATACAGTCCATCTGATGCTTGTTTTCTTTATGTTCTTCGCTGTTTCATCACTACTACAAATACAACTGTAGCCAGTATCTCACTATCACTATCCTCATTCATATTTCAAATTATATTCAGTCACAAAATAAGCCTGAAAAGCTGCAATCAGAGCAGAAGTACAGAGAGCTGTTGCATAGAGATGATACACCGTCTCATCTAGTTGCATTGGTGTGAACTGGCAGGTTTTTTTAGAACACTGCAAAATGGCGCATTGCAAATAGTTGCCTGTTTCAACTCATCTCATCGCAAGTCTTTGGTCTGAACTGGGCTTTAGAATGAGCTGTTTAAATACAGAGCAGGTCAGAACAGACAAATTAAACACTGGCTCTGAAAAGGGCGTTGGCCATCGTAGCTTTCCTGCACTCTTGGCACACGGGAGAAGTTTCAGTTCTGCAATCTCAACACTAGACTCCACTAAATCCTACACACTGGACCTTTAACAGCTGAACACCCAGTTAGTTTCTGTCTCTGGAAAGCACGCTTGTTGTCTTCTGTAGTTTTCTCTAGCAGAACACAAATAACGCTCTCTGTATATTCAGCATGTAGCACTATTTCAGTCCACCAGCTCATGTGGGATGGGTTATTTTGTGAATGCAGAATATGTACAGAGTTGACATTTGACTTCTGGGCTCTGACCTTATAAGTCCCCACAAGGATACACCAAAGTCAGCACAACAGGGACTGGGAGTCATTTTAGTAACTTTTCCCTGGAGGAACCTAAGTTTCTAGTAAACTTTGTCAAAACTGCACATCAGACAGTCAAATAGCTTCAGAAACTTCCTCCTTCCACACGTTTCCAACTTTGGATTAACCAGTTCAGTTCCCCCGTCCAATCCAAGGGACACAGCTTTACTAGGATGACTATGGATTCATCACCCTCCTCAAATCATACCATCTCTATGGGGTCTAATCGCCAAAGACTTTTCTCATTTTCATTCTAATATGTGCACATGTTGATAAATATTCTTTGTACTATAAAAAAAATGATTGAAATGCTGTACTAATCTGATTATCTAAAGAAACAATCAGGTTTTGAACATACCGTTTTCTGGTGATACTTCAGAAAACAGGAATATACAATACAAAATATACGCAAAGAGTTTTAAAGCATCACTTTATGAACTGACATGAGTTAACCAATTATGAAATATAAATTAACTCGTGTTTTGTTGGAAAAGGTCTGTGAAGACCATATGACCATATACTGCCATTTTTACTAGTCGGTGGTTTCTCACACTCAGATTCTGTGTGCATTAGAATGGAAAGAAAAAAAGAGCACATAATAAAATGATGACCATACTGACTTATGAGTGCATTTAGAATAGATATTCACCACTGCAATATTTTTGTTAACATAACTGGGTCCTGAATGGGTCAGGGGTGGTTGTATAACTTTCCAAATCCGACAACACAACATTTACACCCACTTGTCGTTGTGATTGGTCAGCTGTGCGGAGGTGAGACAGTCAGCCAGGGTTTGAATTTCTCTCTCTATCGCTTTCTGTTATTCTTAACACAGCTATTTGTGTCACTTCTCATGTGAACAACTGAGTGCATTTATACAATATTGCACCTCACCTCTCTCTACGATGGCCTGCTTTTCACTCGCCGTTCTGAACATCTACAAACACTTAACACAATAAGACCTCATATAAACTAGCTTTGATGGAGCGCAAGCCTCAAAGCTCTCAGGTGGATGCTGGGGTGGAGGTGGGACTTATGAAATGCTTTCTGAACAGCAGGGCAGCAGGTATGGAGGAGCAAAGGCTTAACAACAGTGCCCTGCTGCAGAAGATGTGTCTGTGTATATGCTGCAGTGAGCAGAGCACTGTATGTCCTGTGTGAGTACGCTGCAGCAGCACACTCAAGTTCCTGAACTCACGTACTCAAACAGAGCTTGTACTGTAAGTCTGTTGAAGTACAGACTTTACGGAGCAAGTGGGACCACAGCGTAATTATCTGTGGAAAATCATTTGACTCCGTGATGTGCGGTGGTGTCAACTCATTCCTCTTCAGATAATAAGTGCCCATGCTTTATATGAGTGTGTGGCATATGTGTAGATATCCTCCATATTTTCGGAGACATGGTGACCATAAATCATCAGACCGAGATGCAATTTCCCTGTGGTGAGTTTTATTACATGGGGACTTTAAGTGAATTTGCCATCGTCTCCCTGTGGAATTGCGTGTGCGCATCAGTTGAGTTTTGTGAACGAGTGCGGACAGAAGGGTGTGTTTGTGCATGTGGTGCTCGTGTGTTTGTGTGCGTGAAATCTGTTTGTCTCCCGCTGTGTACATGCCTGCAAGTGCATGCACAGTCAGTGGACGTGTGTGTGTGTGTGTGTGTGTTGCTGTTTCAGTGGTGGCAGACAGCGGAGGTGTTGTTTCTAGAAGAATTAGATAATCTCTCCTCTGAGATTCTGCCTCAACCGTCTCTCTGCAACCAGCACAGAATGGGCAGCAGTCCAAGCCCATGTGTGATAATGATACAATGATAATAAACTTTATTTAATTAGTGTCTGTAGGGACAGTCCTTTAATGGACTCAATAAAAGTACAGGACAATAAAATTATGTACTATAACTATGTAATATAGATCAATGCAATGGAACAAAGACAAATGATGAGATAAAATTTCGACCAGTGATAATAAAAATAATAAAGAGATAGCCAATAAAAGAATAATAGGATGAGAAATCAAAAGAAATGGATGTTGAAAAGTGAATTAAAAACATTATTACAGCAGAAGCTCCTATTAGTTTTGAACTTATCAAACTTATCATAACAAAGTATCTTTACAGTTAGTAGCAAAGGAGAAATTTGATTTTATTAGCAGTATGAAAGTGATTCTTTCAACTCTAATGTGATCTTGACCTAAAGCTTAAGTTGGTATAAAGAACTTCCTCTGCATACTTTATTGCCATGTAAAGCATCTCAAGTTCATTTGCCATCTAAGTGCAGTTTGTTTGGGCAGGTGTTAACACAGCAGTCACACCAAAACAAGTGGACCGAGACAGCTGAACAACCAAACTCTGGTGCAGTTCATTTGTGGTGAGAACATGTTCTGACCTCGATCTGAACCAGCTGCAGTCACATGACACATTGTTTGGGTTAAACATGAGCCTTTTACAGTCCTGGAGGATTATTAATGTGCACCTCCTCCTGTACTGCCTTAATATGCACATTCAGCACATCCAATGCATCAAAACATTGTTTTCTAGTTGGAGCCGCGCCTCGTTTTCAAACTGTATGGTTTGACTAAAATGAACAATGACAGCAATATAGTCCACGATGAGCAGCGCTAAAATCAACCTGCGTAGTTGTCCCTCCATTGTGACATTAGAAAGTGTCACATTTATCTTGCAAGTATACTCTTCTTCAACGTTTGCTTTACTTCCTGAAATTCTGACCAATCAAGAGCAGCTTTCTCGTGCAAGGCATTTGATCTGGTCCACTTGTAAATGCTGCCGTGAGAACATGAACCAACTCTAGGTCTACTTTGTAACAGAATTAGTCCCTGATTAGGACCAAAACAAGACAACGCTAGGTCTGAAAGCCCCCTCAAACTAGACAGTGCCGATCAAATATGAATCAAATTCTCTTACTTCATGGTCTCAAATGTTTTCAGAAACACATTTTAGTGTACTGTTAAAATGAGAAAGTCAGTCTGGCCTGCGGGAGGTACTCAGTACTTCAGTTGACTAGTTCCAACGCAGTGGCCGGGTCACAAACCTTCTGATTTTACAGCTAAACAGTCTTGATTAAGGTTTGATTAGCGCTACCTGGACTGACAGTTGTGGACAGCTGTGTTAGAGACTTCTCAGCTCTGATTGGTTGTTTTTGGTGCATCAGGGACAATTCAGTGAATGCCATTAGAAAGTAGAAAGTAGAAAAAGGAGAAGGGACTTTTTTTCAGACCATGTGTCTTCCTTCTTTCAGAATAAAGAGACACAAATGTGGCACAAAGTTATTTTCATAAAAGTTACCAACTGTAGACTTAACAGTAAATACTATGTAGGCTCTTCCTAATAGATGATGTATAGACCCACTCTCAGTGTGTGGCGGTGTATTTTCCTGCAGACGCTCTGCCCTCTTCCTGTTTTTTATTATTTTCTGTGTTCAGGATGTTCATGGGCGTTGACCAACAGTGCTTAGGTGAGATCAGGACTTTATATAAAGGTAGCAACAAGGTGCCACATCGTAAGCAGCAGGCAACGCAAGAGACAAGCTGAAAAAACACATCAGAGCAAGGAGCAACCAAAATGCCAAATGAGGGTGAATCAGGGGTTGGCTTTTACTTCTTACAACGATCCTGCACAGTATACTTGGAACAACCATTTGGAAAAGAGGACATATTTTGTGTTGCACTGACAAATGAGCAGTGTTGTTGTTTCGGGTGAGGACATGCTGGAGCCTTGGAGAGCTGAGCTGCTGTCTGCTGCCTTTTCCTGTGAAAGTAAACTAATGATATTTTGATGTTTTCAGCTCAGGATAGCCAGCCCTATCTCCAGTCTAGCTCAGAATTCATTCACAATCAAGAAGTGCATCGTTATTAGACTGCTTTCAGAGTAGGTTGAATGGACAGTGAGGCATAAAAATAAAGGACAGAGAGAACAGTGGCCACATTATAAAAATGACTCATTCAGCCTCTGAGCACTGGACTGCCATTAAGGCAAATAGAGGAAAAGACAGAGCTGGATAATGGAGAGGTTAAAGAAAGCAAGAGGTCAGTAAAAGAGAGAAAGACTTGGATGACAGAGAAAGTGAACAGCATGTTCTTTCTCTGACTGCTGTGTGCTGAGTGCACATTATAGCAACCAACTCTGTCACAACTGTTGGGAGCACCGCAGGGTGATTTCAGTAAAGTGAAGGTAGGGTGGACTAAGAGATTTTTTTGCAGAGGTAAGAAAATAGATGGAGGATAAAGAAAACTTGGATGTGGATGGAAAAAGAAAGCAAGTGCTGAATGATTCAAATCAAAATGTAAAGAGAATTTAAGGACAAACACAGTGGGTAATCAAGTTTTTGCAGGTAAGGTGAGAAACATGCTGAAGATGAAGAGACACAGATGAGCAGATAGTCGCAGACAGAGAGTCGAGACGAAGGTGACAGAGTCAGTTTTTAAAGAGTGACTGTTTGGCCTTTGCTGATTGCTCATTCACAGCGAGTCTCGTGTGACAGTAAAGGTCAATCACTGTCATGGAGCGCTCAGTGACATTCACAAGGTCAGGAAGTTTGTGTCGATGATAAAGCATCACAGCTTACACAGATTTCTGACTTCTGGCCATTTTGGATGAACTAAATGTGACTAATGGCCTTCAAATGCTGCAGCGCTTTCTGTACGGGGAGGACAAACTGCAGAGACAATCTGTCTGCAACACACAAACATACACTGATGCACTTCTACCCTCACCTTCAGAAAAACACTGAGTCACTGTTAAGTTGCAGAAATACATGGGTGGCTACGCTTCAGGCTCCTGTCTTTGTTTCTTTTTCTTTTTTTTATTCTGGGGCACAAAAGGTGCAGGAGATATTTGATTTCCATACATAGAAGAGACGTGATGAGAAAAAACGATCTCTCTCTCACAGCCCCAGAATCAAGGCCTCCCACATACTACCCACACAGCCTTGAGATGATTTTATGGCTGTGCTGCCTCCTCCCCTCCACACTCCCGACATCAAAGTCAAAATCGACAAGACACACTTTCTTCAAATTCACTTTATGATTTATGGATCCACTTTTGGCCTTTTTGAATGAGTAAGCAATGTTAACTTGTAGCCCACCATCACTCTTGTGAGCTCGCTGTCTGGGAGTGTGTTACTTACAGCCTAGGAAAGACTGCCGTAAAACAAACAAAGCTGCAGTTTGATGAGACACACTACGAGGCTTAGAAGCTGTTAATAAAGGCTTTGTAAAGGACATATATTCTATATTTCCTATATAATATATACTGCACATACATATTTAATGAGCTTAATAATAAGTGGGAAGCTCATGGGCCGTCATTGGTGACTTGCTCACTTTCTAACAAGCTCACAAGTCTTCAGTTTCACATGTTTAAGGAAAATGCTGCAATATACGCTCCTTGAATGGTCCCATTACCTTAGTCGGGAAGTCGTTTTTACAATTTCAATGTGTTCATGAGCTTTTAAGTGGTAATGTGTAATATACATTATGTTTTATTGCTCAGAGTGTTCAATGTCCCAGTGAAGATTCATGTTGCTTTCCAAAGATAGAACAGTTTAAAGCTTCACATTACAGAGTGATTTTCTCCCGGACGTGTTGCTGCACCAATGCATTCCCTGAAACTACCAAAATACTGCTTTAGCTGACTTGATATCAGGGTTAATGAATATATTTCTAACTAATCTAGACCACTCTACATGGACAACAACCAAGAGTTACAACCCAGTACCATAGTACAAATTACACCTGAGCAAAAATGAATATGCAATATGTGACTTCATGACAAACATTTACTTTTGTCCGCCATGTTCCTGCATAATATGACATCAACTTCGCAAGGCATGTAGCTAAACTTTCGTCGACTTTCCGAGTTGTTATTCTGAATTAAGGGGGGTGTTCATGTGAATGTCTCAGTGGGAGAACAAATTTTTCCAATTCTTCCGACACCACATAAATGCAGGATAAGTTGTGCATTTTGGGAAATGATTAACATGCGTATTCACTGTTTTGCTTCCTTGCATAAACACTGGATGTATGTGGAAAAAGATAGACTTGCTCCGTTCATATTAAAATCCACAGACGATCACGTCTAAATATCACACAGTGGATGAAGACAATTCCTGGAATCTGCTGTGGTTGTCTGGCAACCTCACATTGATGTCTAGACTCCAAACAGTTGCTGCAGCCAGCTGCTGTTTGCAAAGGTGCAGCATGCACTTCTAATTTTTAACATTTCTGTGTGCGTACCGATATGACGTGGAAAATAATGAGCTCTTGAGATAGTGGTGGGAGTATTTTTCACCTATAAAGACAACCAGGCTAGTTCATTTCCCCCAGTTTATAGTCATGCTAAGCTAAGCCAATCACCACCTAGCTTCAACTCCATTATACGCATCACAGTGACATGAAATTTGTATTAATCTTGTCTTATGACATTAAGATAAGAAGTCCAACTGCCAATCCTAAGTGTCTTCCTGGCTAACATTACTCCATCTATAGGTTCCAATTCATAAGCTTTCTATAAATTATACCTCATGAGAAAAGACACTAATTAACTAAGGGGAAAGATGAGATCTTGTGTATAAGTCAGTGTTGGAGCATGTGCATATTTGAGCAGCACTGACACAGATTATATGTAGTAAGTGTGTTTGTGTGCCAGAGTTGTTTTGCATTTCTTAATGAGGACAGGGACACTGAACTCTACTGAGGACATGTAGTATATTTAGAGCACTTTTGATAACAATGACATTGAACGGGGGCAATCAGGACAGCGGAGGACTTTTTAACCCACCAACTCTGTGGGTGATGATGATACTGTGGCTATTGTGTGGTCGCGCCACTGAATCCACAGAGACCTCCTGTCTGCAGCACTGGCTTCTTCTTGTGGTTGTGTTTAATGGCAGTAACGCACTGCTGTGTGTCTCTAAAAGTAAAATTTATAACAGATTTTATTAAAACCAACCAGCCTTTCCTGTATGAACCTCAGCTGCTGAAGCCAAAGCCTGTTAACTTGTGTCTGAGTGATACCACTGACATTGAACTGGGGACACTCACAATAATGGAGAGAAGTGGGGCGCTAAGCTTCGAGCGAACCATGTGAGTCGATGGCACTAAGCCTCAAAGTAAGAAAAATAATACTGTTACATAAGCTTACTGTGTCCCCTGTGGTGAGTTTTGTCCTCTTCCCCCTAAGTGTCACATTTAGTGTGTGCATATGTGTGTGTCTCTGTGTGTGTGATGGCCAAGGCCAAGACCCCAGCAGCAACATCAGAGCATGTTAGAGTTCAGCAACATGAGTGTAAAGAGGATATAAGTACGAACACGTACACATGATGCGCCGACCCTCAGCATGCCCTTTTCCTGTCGTATGTATCGTCATGTTTGAGTCAGTGCAAGTAATCTGAATCATTACACCTAAAGTCTTTGTGAAGGTTGTGTCTTGCTTAAAGCATTTATAAAAAGCCTTCATTGTAGCATGAGGGAGCAATAAAAAACTGAGCTGTAGGATAATTGAGCCTGTAGGTATTGGACGTTTGTCAGCCAATGGTCTGATCAAGGTTAATGGTGTACAGCTGCATATATATTCATTAAATAGGAGTGGGAGACGGACGGCTGGAAAACGTGGCTAAAATGCTTAACGATTCATCAGGTTGAGTCAAACTTAATTTTATAGTTTGCATACAAAAGAGGCAAATAAATCTGACTATGGTTGGACAGTGACCCCCAGATGTTCAGCTAACTTTTGAGGACCTGTAGGCTCCATTTTCGAAGGTCATTCCATGTTGAATTTAGAAACATTTTTTGGTATAAATGGTCGTTAGTGTGAGGTTCCTGGAGCGCCATTTTCAGTCATTTATTCATCAGTGGGTGCATTTCCATACACCTATTTTGCATGTCCATTTCAGTTTTTGTGGAACGCACTGGGTGAAGAAATGAAACAAAGTCAAGATGGTTTAAAAAGAGGTACAAAGGCAGTGTCTGATTAGTGATGAATTAGTACATTTGGGGTAGGGCTAGACAAGCACGTTGCTTCTTCCTACTCCTTTTCGAGCATGAAATGTTAATTTATGTTTTTCATTGTCAGTCTGATCATGATTTATTGCTTGTCTCTGTTTTTTAGAGCTTCTTTCTACAATTTATTTTATCTCTTTTTTTAATGTTCAAAATAAATCAAATTATATCAAAATAAACCATAGGAAACATGCCAGAAATTATGAAAAATGAGGGAAAACATCGAGAAAACATCTTGAAGTACCACAAAACAAGTTTAATGTAGTGGAGACACCTTGAGACTATTGTTATGTGTTTAAACTTAGTACAATCAATCAGTCAATGCAGAGTCCATTAAGATGAAATAAACATACAAGATAAAGGAAAAATGTTTCATACCTCGTCTGTTATCTGTCCCCCAAATGTCACCCATGTACCTGCAGGGAAGAGACAGACATTTCACTATTAGAAAACATCACTGCATGTGTGCTTGTTTGACATCCTGGAGTAAACACTGCTAATCTCTGGGTTGTGTCACCAGACGAGGAAGGCTGTCAAGTTCCCGAGAGAAAAACGTGTCCTAATCAGAGCTGCAGCTCAATACTGAGCGATCACCTTGAGTGAGCGCCTGTTAGCACTTTCTGTCTTCACTGGTGACTGTGTTTGTGACTGTCATGCTTATTTGGGAGACTGTGTGTGTGTGTGTGCGTGCGTGCGTGTATAATGAGCGTGCATGTGTGTACATCTGACTACATGCTCCTGATTGCCCTGCAAACAATGCCGATAAGCCAGACAAAAGGCTGAGCCACCGCAAGCAGAGGAGACACTAAATCCTCGGCACCCTCCGTCTCTGAATCATGTAGCTTTGTTGTGGCAGAAAACCTTTCCCATTCAGATTATGTCAAAACAGTTTGAGCTATCTAAAACTGTCCCAGACAGACAGAGAGAGAGAGAGAGAGGAACACCTTTTTACATCAGAGAAATGTCTGGGGCAAACGTTTAAATGCTGCACGGCTTATAGGTGTCCTGGGAGTTTAAGAAAATCTGGGCTGCCTGACAAGATATGAGGCAGACGGTGCTGCAGTGTGTTTGAAATTTGGCAGGGGAAGACCAAGTTCATTGTTCACCACAGAAAAACTAATTTTGTTGCTAAATATTGGTATATTTTATGAACTGTTCATGTTATTGGGGCGACAGTATATCAGACTTTATTTGTACGGTATACTTCAGCCTGACAATAGTGGTGAAAAAAAGTGTTTTATACAGAATATCATGATGTCGCTAGGACATTGACCTTGGACCTTTTGGATATAAAATGTCATCAATTCATCATCACTTTATCATTTTACCCTATTAGACATTTTTGTGAAATTTGTCATAATTAGCATATGAATTCTTGAGTTATGGCCAAATACCTGTTTTGTGAAGTCACAGTGACCTTTAACTTTTGACCACCAAATTCTAATCAGTTCAATCTTAGGTTCAGGTGGACGTTTGTGCCAAATCTTGCCAAACTCCCTCAAAGCCCTCCTGAGGTATCACACTCTCGAGAATGAGACAGACACAAGGTCACAGTGAACTTTCACAATCAGTTCATCACTGAGTCCAAGTAGATGTTTGTGCCAAATTTAAAGAAATTCCCTCACAGTATTCTCGACATATCGTGTTCATGAGAACTGGAAGGAGAGACATACAGACAGACGGACTTAAAAAAAATCTGATAACAATATATCTGCCACTTCAGCTACAACTTCAACTGCTTTAGCATTTTATCTATTTCAAATGCTTAAACTGCGACTTTTCAGCAGTGAGCGGACATCAATTTTCTGAAGAACATCTTGTTTAGGTCAGTATTGTTGGTAATTAAATCATCAAATTAGCTAATAATACGAACTTCATATGTTATTGTTCTTAAGTTGTCTGTTGTCAAACTTCATCGGAACAAGCTGTGATGATTTTCTATTTTATTTTTATAGTTTTATTTCTCATCTGTCTGTAAATCTATAAATCTGTTTGTCATATATATACATACACACACATAAATCTTTCTTCCACATCATGATGATTTCAAACACACTGTGCAGCCATATTGAGTTATAATAATTGTGCTATGTGCTGAGCTGAATTTTTTCGCACTTGAAAAATAAACTTGTCAGTTCCCTCTAGTGGACAAACTATATAATGATGTAATGGCAAGACTTGCTGAATTTCCTCAAACATACCGTTTGTGCTCTTTAGTCCTGTACTGCAACAGAGGCAGAGGGGCCTCTGGGGCTCCAACCTACATGTTTTCTTAGCGCCCGAAATCTTTTAGGTTTGAGTTTAGTTTATAAAAAACCTTCAACTTTGTGTCATTTTGATAATGTCTGTGTCTTTAACCTATCATGCTATTCCTTAAAAAAACCTAATATAATTAAGTTAATGTTCTTCTGTTGAACTTATATTCACTTCAGAGTATCAAAGACCACATTTAAATGGCAGTGTTGGCAATCCTTGATTTACATTTACAGCAGCCCAGATTATTATGGCCTGGATTCAAAGGCAGCAGATTCGTCAGCTAAACATTCATTCTGTGAACTCTGCCTAGTATAACATAAATAGGCTTTAAGATTAGTAATGCTGTTGGTGCCAAATTCCTACACTACCTATGTTATGTAACTTCAAATAGTAACATCAAACAATTTCTGCCTCTTTCAAGGAGTGAAAATTATTCACCCTCAACATGTTGTTATGGTTTCTAAATGATGGAGACGGCTTTAGAGCATGGATACAAAATAGGATGAAGGCTCGACAAGATTTTTTTTTTCTTGGCAACTATTATGTTTCTCTAAAATGAGATCTTTAGGGTTTCTATTGAAGGCTTGAAAAAAAGTGCATGTGGAGCTGCTGAAAATGGGGGAAAATCTCCCCCAGGGAAACGCCCGCAGACACCCTGAGGGTTTGGGCTGAGCCCTGAATGTTATATCTTGTTGAGACTTAACGACATACAGATGACATAAAAGCTAATACTAATATTAGCTGATATAATTGGCCTGACGAGTGCTTTATGTAATTTTCATCCATTAAAATCATTTGCTGCTGATTAAATGGAGAACTCTGGGCATTAACATCACCTTAGTACTGGTAGAAGCAGCCGTGGCCTTTTAGCCTCCCCTTCTAAGAGGATTCATTTAGAATAGTGATGAGCAGAACAATGCAACCCCTCCAGCTAATTAAGTATTCTCTTTTTTGGGATATTTATTAACTCCCTTCAGGCCATAATACAGCTTTCTGTTTAATCTCCCCATTGAATCCTTCTCTCACTCACCCTGTGCCCTGGTGCCCGCAATTTCACACCAAATGAATAGACAATTCTTCCTCTGACTCTGTTGACCTCCACTGCTTGGCTTCAAGGGAAACAATTGCTGCACCTCAGAGGCGGTTGACAACGAACCGACACTTAAGCCATCTGCTCATTTCAACACAGTGGGTGCTACAATAGAGCTCATTACGCCATACATCGCAATACCATCAACTCCGCTGAGGTTTAACGTACAGATGACACCCTGCGGATAAATTGGATCTGTTGGTGTATAATGATATTATTTTAATTTAATAAGGAGCGGAGAGCTGCGGCCTTGAACATGCAGCATCAGCAGAATAATAATCGAAGTTGTTTCAGCAGAGGCCGGTGGGTGACATAACGCTAATAGCTGGTGGGAAAAGTTGCGTTTGGACATTGTTAAGACCAGTAACTATGGCAACCTCATTAAGCCTCAACTGCAACTACACTACAGTCATTACAGACTGTCATTATTATACGGTTCTTGTGCACAATGTTTGTGTGTTATTTCTCGTACACATATGTATGCAAAGTTTGTGTGCGTATGTACCTTGTGTGTGTGTGTAATCACAGCTAGCGTCCAGTCGCAGCCCTGAGCTTTGTGTCTGAGCAGGGGGCTCAGCATGGGATGAACTCCCTGCAGAGCTCTATTATCAAGGCCACTGCTCTTATAGATTCAACTCAGTTTTCTGTTTGATGGAAATTAAGGCCTTGCAGATGACAAACAGCTCTTTTTTTGTTACTGGCGGCTGCTAATGGAAAGTGCCAGAAGTGGCACTTAATGTTGCTATGCAACAATAGTAACCCTCATAACCTCACAGTGCTTTTTACCTGAAACTGCGGGGTGTTCAAGTCAAACTAACTCCTGACAAGGTAGCTGATGAGTCTGTAACATTTAAATAAATGGTACAAAGGTATATCAGGAATCACTCCAGTGTCCCCAATCATCTCCACTTAGAAACATTTTTCTACTTTTATGGTAATTTTTCTTTCCTGTATCGACATGTCAAGTACTTCAGTTGAAAGGTCTACAGAAACAAGATGAAACTGACATGAGTCCAACCGTACAACACAGAAAAAGTAGCAGAGAAGAAGTGAAAGGGGATAAATTTAGGTGAATAGGGACCGAGGGAATGTTGAAATAGAGTTGTAGATCTGGCAAGAGTTGTAATTTATTTTTCCAGCTTTGTGTGAATCCTTTTAACCTGATTCTTCAGTCTTGAATCCAGCCCTGGCAGCAGGATAGATGGCACACATTTAGATGAAACATTTCTCTCTGGTGTCTCAGTTTAACTGACCTCCTAACTCTCTTTTTCAGCATTTTTCAGCTCGTCTGCCTACAGACAGAAAGGCTGAGTCATTTTTTTTTTGTTGTTGGATTAATTTCCAGCTTCAATAAAAAGGCACAGTACATCTCTGAGCTGCTTGTGCTTGCACGGTGTAGGTTTATCCAGACAAGAGACACAAAAAGGCAAAATATAGCTGCACTTGGCTTATATATAGAAAACTATATCTATATCATCTTGAAACACAATAGCTCCCAACTGGATCCAGCCACAGGGTCCAGATCTCTCCTTAGTCATTAGATCAAGGTCCACACAGTGTAATATATTCAGCATCACACTTGTGTTTGGCCATGTCGTCCAGCTAGTTTGCTGTCTCTGTCAAGTAGCTGTCTGTTAGTCACTCACTCTACAGCAGGAAACGGCACCTTTAAATTAAGGCTCTCTGCCAGAAATTCACTGTACTTCAAAATAAAGCGTGTTTTCTAGAAACTTGACATGTTCGTGAGTCACTGTTCGAACAGACACATTGTTGAACTATTCAAGAACTACTCAATAATGACATTCTCTTGGCAGTCTTGCCTCTCATAGATGGCTAACGGTATAAAATCAGACAGGAAACATGGGGTGACCTGCTGAAATCAAATGACGGAGAATTTGTTGGAGCAGTAGCCAATTTTTCCGAAACACTACACCACCAGGATGCCCCATTATCATTAAATTAAATTATCTGGAATGTGTTCTGGTGTGCAGAGACCTGTAAATCTCTTTTGCAGAAAAAAAAAGTTGTATGAAGTTTTGTAACAGACCTCTTTTTATTCCAAACTTAAAGATCCTGCATGACACCTTATATATCTGTATATACACACAAACACAAAGGAAAACACACACGCCATGCTTTGCACCTATTTTCAGTTGTGTTGCATGCCCTTGTCTCCTGTGCTGCCTCTTCAAGTCTTATTGATTTCTTCTAAACAATTCTACTTGAATCGCCTCCTGTTATATCTGCCTCTGTTTCTGTCTTGTCTACTCTTTCAGCAGCAGCCTACCTGGGTTAGGTTTACAACGCAACACAACTCAAAAATAATATGACTCTTTTTATTTTCTTTATTTTTTTGCACCAGGTTGACATAATAGCAGAGAAAGTGCATTTGAAAACAGCATCACAACCGCAGCCTCACACATGATCAAAGTTTAATCAACTTCTTTTTGACAAAGCATCAACAGAAACCCAAAATAATAAGCTTTAGTATTTGTTGCGAGGCTTTTGCATTTAGTTGCATCACATGTTACAGTTGTTCATAATGTTGTGTCCGCACGCTGTAAAATTCTATTGATGATCACCCAAAACCAGCTGGACTACTTCCACGTGATTACTTTGTGACTACAGACTACAGAGCCTAACTCTGAGTCTGATGCAATGCTCATGTTTGGAGACGACTTTCTACTTCAGCTGTGAAGGAGAGGGAAGTATCTACATTACACATTAGAATCAACTTGGATTTTCACAGTGGAAAAGGACAAAAGTAATGAGAAAGTGATGCATGACTAAGGTTGTCTGCTCCCCTTAGTGCAGCAAGGATATGCAATGGCATTAGGATGCAGAGCCACACAGCTTTAAGTTTTTACCAATGGTGTTAAAGTTCAAGAAAAAGTAGAAACCAGATAAGAGGAAAGCGAGTGCTGTAGAAGTTGAGGGAAAGAGGCTGTGCACTGTAGCACAGGTTGGTCCTCTCTGTGCCTCTCCTGCAAAGTACCACAGTGACAGCACACTGAGGTCCATCCTTTTGCTGTCTTTTCTACACCGCAGGATTTTCTGGGAAAAGCATTTTAAGAATTCATCAATAAATAGTGCCGCAGCAGTGCAGCAAAACTTCAGCGGCAAAAATGGACCCGGACAGTGTGTGGCATGCGTGTGATGTGCAAAAAGCAGAAAGTTATGAGTTCAGCAGGAATGCTGATGGCTCAGATATTGCTGATTGCAAACTTCAGCATCAACTTTTTTTTCATGTCGTCAGCCAATTAAAATAGATTTGCACATGCAAATGCACACAAACACTCCGTTTTTGCATTTTTCCCCACCAATTAGCACGGCTGGAACCAGTGTGTGTGGTGACAGCACAGAGAAGCCACTGCAGACCTCCCTGCGGTCAGTCTGTTATCAGTGAATGAAGAGATAGTGAATTATCTGCAGCAGCAGACTGCCTGTGCTGAGGGGTTACGATGACTTCACTCATCAATGAATCCACCACCCAGGTCTCTCTCCTGGGATATCAGTATTTTGTAATAAGTCAATTCAGTTGCAATTAACGGGTGTGAGGTTTTTCCTTATTGGAAGATTATGTCATTACACAGTGTGTGACATTTTCAGATGCATGTAAATTGAAGTGATATTGATTTGAGTTCTCCTGGAATGGGAATTTAGCTTTTTTACTGTTAGTGAAGGAGAAATAAGTGATACTGAATTGAATCTGTTACGCTAATAAAAGAGATTTAGTTCTAACAGCAATACGGGGCCTCCCTAGTGTAGTAGTTAGAGCACTCGTCTTCCATGCGGAAGGTCCAGGATTCGAATCCTGCTGAGGTCGACGTTATCAAAGCCATGTGGCCGCAAGAGGTTCCCACCACCAAAACGAATGGGATCAGATTAATCTGAGCCAAGTCCTCGCCGAGGGCGCTTCGTAGATGGGAGGTCCCAGTTGTAAAAGTAAATTTCAGCGTCAATTTAAGAGTGCAAAAGGTATTCCAGGATGTTCTTGTCATTTTGCTTTTTCATCTTCATGTGATAGGACAGTTAAAGCGCGAAGGGGGATGACATTCGGCAAAGGGCTGTGGGCTGGAATTAAACCCGCGGCCACTGCAGCGAGGACAGAGCCTTTGCAAATGGGCTGCCTGCTCTACCTGCTGAGGTATTGGGCGCCCCATGGAGAGCTTTTTCAATCTGGACTGCTCCTTAGAGGAAAGAGAGCAGTACTTATAGTAATATATATGGCTTTTGTTATTCATTCATTCATTTTCTGTAACCGCTTATCCTGTTAGGGGTCCAGGGGGGCTGGAGCCTATCCCGGCTGACACTGGCCAAGAGGCAGGGTACACTCTGGACAGGTCACCAGACTATCACACTGTGGGCTGACACATAGAGACAGACAACCACTCACACTCACATTAACCTGCATGTCTTTGGACTGCTGGAGGGAGTACCTGGAGAAAACCCACACTGAGCCAGGGAGAACAGCAAGCTCTGCACAGAGGGGCTCCCCAACCCAGGGGTTCGAACCAGAAACCCTCTTGCCTCAAGGCGACTGCTGCACCACCATGCCATCAACTTTGTTATTATACAACAGTTTTTTTGATTTGATATATGTGATAAAAATCTATCTATATATCAATCTTAGAATGTCAAATGGTTTAATTTTGCCTACTCTGTGTGTGTGTGTGTGTGTGTGTGTGTGTGTGTGTGTGTGTGTGTGTGTGTGTGTGTGTGTGTGTGTGTGTGTGTGTGTGTGTACGCCCTTTTGATCTAGCCTGAGCGCAGAGCTAACCTCTGTCCAACCTCTTTTAACCAAATAACAAGGTGCTTGTACCAGCAGCTGGGCCCGGGAGAACAACACCCCCAGGGACAGAGAAGCCAAAGGGTTGGAAGAGTGAGGCAAAGAAGGGAGGAAAGGTGAGAGCAAGAGTGAAAGAAAGACACAAAAGACAGCATTTATTTATGTTGTTTCAGTTTCTGTTATCTCTTAAACGTCTCAGTGTTTATTCCTCCTCCTGTCTTGACATTAAAGTGAGAGCTGAGAAAGAGTTTGGATGAAGAACAAGATGGATCAGCTCAGTTCATACAGAGAAGGACAGAGTGTAAGTGAAGAAGGGACAGAGGGAAAAACTGCCAAGAAGAAATCGCATCTTTCCTCCCAATTTTTCCCTGTTCACATCTCATCACCCCTCCCTTCGTCCTGCACTCTGTCCCTGGGATAATGACAGTGTGTTTGGAATACTAATTCACCTGCCTGTTCAGATTCTCTCCTATATTTGCACACAGCAAATGAACCCAGCATCAGTACAAAAACCTTTCTGCAAATTCCCCCAGAATGCTGAGTGAACACCGCTGTTAACACACATCTAATGTGTGTATATGGGTTATAAATATGAGTTAAATACGGTGGAGAGTGTGATTTTATGTCCCTCTTCTAAAAGGGTGAAGAATAAATGGAGCCAACTAGGAAATGATCTGGTACGCGGAACACTATAATAGACTGAAAAGAAACACAGATCTTGCCCTCAAACTCAATTTGAATTTTAAATCAACAGCGAGAAAAGCAGAGGGAAGCAATAACTATGCATGTGATCATCTCCTCAACCACAGCCTTATAATTGGTTAGCCAGCTGATGGCTTATACTGCAGCTCAAAACTGCATCTGCTGAGAAAGTTTTTCACATAGCGCAGCTCATTTAACACATTTAAGTGGTAATGCTTCATTTCATACTCGCCACTATAACTTTATCGGCTTTTTAAAAATTAATTGTGAGAAAAAAGAAAAAACACTTTGATTTAACCAAAGGTCAGAGTTTCACCATCATCGCTTTGTTCACGAGCACTTTGGCAGTTTTGTCTGCATCCTGAATGCTGTGGCGATTATTATTCACTTTCCTCGTAGCAACAGAGAGAGAGAGTAGATGTGAGCCAGCCGCTCCATATCAAGATCAATCTGCTGCTTTATTGTTACGTAACTTTTGGATATTTCATCTAAAACACATCCTGGTCTCGGGCCAAGTCTTAAAGTTTTAAAAGCAGCCTTGGGTCTTGAGTCACAGTGGAGATAATACCACTCCAATTTACATTTTAAGGAATTTTCATAAACAAGTACTTAAACTATAGTGTCTCTTTTAGTCTATTGTTTCTATGTAAAAGACTTGGTTACAGCTCCAAAACTGCACTGTCACTTGTATGAGGTGTAGAAACAGGCTGAGGAAATTCTGAACAGCAGGAAATGTTGAGGGGTTTTTTTGTGAGAAATAGGCCTCTGACCGATTAAACCATTATGTAAATGAAGCCGGTGCTGGTGAGACAGTGTTTCTCTCGGGGCATCGTGCAGTTGGCTCTTATGTGACTCCTGCGACGGTTACATCTCCTCCTGGCTGTGCTTCACACGAGCGGCGACAAATGAAGACAAATGACTGAAACATGATTTAACATGGTTGAATGTGTGTTTCATTCGTTATTCTGCCTACTGCACGATCAGTCAGGTATATGAGTGTGTGTGTGTGTATGTGTGTGTGTGTGTGTGTGTGTGTGTGTGTGTGTGTGTGGTGTGTGTATGTGTGTGTGTGTGCATGTGTGCTTGCTCTGCTGAATTTTGCTGTGAAATGATGGCCACACACACACATTCACACACAACATCCTCATCTGTCTTGGCACTGCTCCTTCAAGTGAAACAGTGAAACACCATTTAGCCTCCCACTCTTTGCCCTCTCTCTTCCTCCTCTCCCCTGCCAGCATCGTGTCCGCCCTGGGCACAGCATGTGGCAGGCAGCTGGCATTATGCTGACCTTTTCTGCACCGTGCGGCTCAGCCAGTTTGAGTCAGACCTCTCAGTCTACCGTGAACCACCTGGGGCAGTGGCGCTCAGAGCCGGCCTGAGAGCCAGACATTACACCCTGAAAAACAAAAGTTCTACATGGCACCAAGAAGCTTCTTTGTGTGAAATCTGCCACTGACACCAGGGAAAATCCTTTGGCTTCAACTTCACGGATGACTTGAGCCAGCTCTGTCACTTTTAGTCACCTGGCACAGAAATATGACCAGCATCAACTCATATAGTGCTGGGTAAAACACTGAAACACAATGACAATCATGTAAAAGAGTTGCTGCTGCTGTACATCATGAAGCAGTGTTCTTAAACTCAATTCATCTGCATGGATTAAAACCAGAAAAATGACTGTGTTAAATGCTACATGGAGTTTACAGCAAATCATCTGATTTAAATTTTGCAGTCACTTTTAGGGCCCAGGGGGCAGACTACATGTTTTTGATCACTGAAACATTTAAAATTAACAATCCCTTTCACATATTTAGGGCAAATAAAATATTCAGTTTTGAATAATATTTATGCCTGCTAAGGTCTTTCTACAAAAAGTTTCTAACAACTTGTTACAAAGTGTTAAAAATTTAATCTATTCCTCGTCTCTCATTAAAATATCAAGACTCTATGAAGTGTTTCATTTCAAAACTGTAACTGCCAGACACATGAGGTCTGAAGTCCAATCTCAAGGCTTCATGTTTCCACATCACACTTGTGTAACAACCCAGTCACCAGAATAAATGTTGGCATCGTATGTTTCTGCAAGCCACGATATGGAAGCGCATCGCATTCACTTGACAAATTAAAAAAGCCCTGTTTTTCGGAGTGATTTATTTATTTTTCTGTTTTTCGGAGTAATTTTTTCCCTGTTTTTCATGGTAAAAATTGTAAATGGTAAATGTGTGGTTATGTTTAGTCACAAAAACCACTTGGTTATGGTTAGGAAAAGATCACGTTAAATACCCGTCTCTGGTGGCACAATCATGGCTAGAAAATGTTGGTCTTGAACAGAGGTCTACAACTTGGCAGCTGTCTCGTCTAGTTGTCACTATGCCAGTGATTCTCAAATGGCGTGCCGCGATGCTGGTCCAAGTGTGCCGTGGGACTTTGTGATAACCACACATTATTACTGCAATATTCAACTGGGTCTACACAAAAAGTTGTGAATGGATTTTAATTGACTGTATCAGTGTGTTGTGCGCAGCCATTTCCTAATAAAGAGGCAAACTCTAGCCAAAAAATGTGATTTAATTTAATTTAATTTAAAAAAAGCATTCACGGGGAACCTATTTGTCACCGTTCACGCATGGGAATTATTAGTGTGTGACACATCAAAAGACCTGATTGGCAGCCAGTGTGAGGGATGAGAACGATTAAAATGAGAAAGCCATGAGTGGAGCAATGGATCGCTTTATTGTACGGAGCAAATTACCACACAGCACCAGTGAAGATGACCTGCTACCGAAAGCAGACAGCATCACAAAAGCTACCTGTCTTATTTTTCCTTATTTTTATTGTCTTATGTCCTGATGAGAGTGATAACACACGCTATAGAAGCTATTGTGCACAGATATAAATACAGGTGTGCCTTGAGATTTTGGCTCGCTCTTTGGCGTACCTTGGGCACAACAAATTTGTAAACGACCGCACTATGCCATACACCATCCCCTCTACATCTTGATGACACATTCAGGTCAGTTGGAAACAGTGGTTGTTATAAAACGCAAAAATGTAACACATCAGTGATTGCAGTAACATACAGAGCAAACTTTTTTCAAACCAGACCAGTTGTGATGTCCCCAGATCAGCCTGTCAAAGTCAAAATAAAAACAGTACTTCACAGGAATATATGACATCAAGCATCGCAAATGATGCATGGATCACAAAGTTAAAAACAGCAGCGGCTAAAAACTCTGACTAAGAAAACTATATCTAGCAAGTTAAGCAAATTGGAAAGTTAATCCATGTGAGAAGGATGCCTCCATATGAGATAAGTGAATATGAGGAAGCTTAGTCAGCAGAAGTGCGACTTACAGCTGGAGTTGGAAATGGTAGCACGTATGGGGAGCTATAGGTGTTACTGCACAGCTTAGAGGTTGGAGTGTTGACAGATAATCAGACACAGGCATGACTACAGAGCATGTCAAAACTAAAGGCCAAAGCAGGTACAGAAAACATGATCATCTTTTTGTACAGGGTATCACTTCCCTCTGTCTCCTGTACTACTCCTGACCAAAAACCCACTGCCTTAAAACAGTGACTGAAGCATCGTCTGTTCGAGGACGCTGCACAAGACAACCTGGTGAAGGTCGGGCTAAAGCTCACGTCCCATAAGAACTGGGATTTTTGATTCGATTTACAGTACTGTGCTCATCTGAGCCTCGAGGGCCTCTGAGCAGTGATGAAGGTGTTTGATTTAATCCCGAGGATCCTGCAGGCCTGATGCTGAAGTTTTACTAACAGTATCTCTTGATATGTTGCGCACTTGGTTGTGATTTAAGAGATGATTTTTCAGACTTGGATTTATAATTAAAGGGGAAACAATTCTGGATAAATGTGTGTGAAAGTGCCGATTCAAAAAAGATTTGCAAGCAACTTCAGTTACCTTGCTGGTGCCAAACTCTTATAAGTGGGTTTTCATGGGAGTGGAGTGGACTCTCAAGAAGATACATGACTCTTTTATGAAAGATATCAGAGTGCAGCTACTGTAATTGAACAAGCGTGTGCAGTTTCAGTGGTTTTTCCGCAAGAATTTGGATGAGGAATAAATATTTTAATTTCTGTGATACTGAGTTGGTGATGATTTACATTTTCTCTCGAACTTCAAAAACTGGACTCTGATGTATAAATGAATCACACTTCCTTCTGTGTTTCAGTATTCTGGTCGACAGTCGAGCTAGGAACCTGCAGTCCTGGTGCTTCAATACAATTTAGACTAAAAAGCCTGAATATCTGAGTCTTTGAAGATATTTAGCAAACCAAATTTTAAAACTTTTATTTCTTCCTCACAACAGAATGAGTTCGTAAATGATTCAGTAACGCGTCACTGTCCAGTAAAGTTTGATCAGTTCCTAGATTTAATTCACCAGATTTTGTTCCCCTTTCCTGAGATCAGGACGATTCTGAGAAGCTGATCAAAAGCCCAGTGTGGTCTGACAGTCATGAATAAACATCTTTTTAAAGAGAAGAAATCTAACGCACACATAAAAGAAACATTTTCTGAGCTGTTCAGTTTCAAGCTCTGTATCCTGTAATTTTTCTACTTTGAACATATGTGACTGTGCAGTGGCTTTATAGTAATGCTTGTGTTTTAATCTTGATAATGTTTTTCCTTTACTGTTGTGAATGTGCTGGAACGTTATCAACCTTTATAAACCTGCAGGCCTAGATGAGTCTAGACTGGTGCAGGTTGTACAGTAACGTTTATCCTCCTGGCTTCTGTTGCAACTATTTAATTTTCTATTTGAGAGAGCAGGAACAAGCAAACACACACTCCTCTGTTGCTGTTTAAGAGCTCTCAGTGGTGACAGATATAGTTATGCTGTGTGTCTTCTACCCACTCTCGTGCTATATATTGAAGCTAAAATGGGGGTGGGTTTTACTCTTTAGGAACTAAAGAATTTTTTTCCAGCAACCCACACTGATATAGCAACACACACTCACTCTATAGGGGGTGGGAAGGGTCAGGAAGGATACATGTACATAGGCTTGTGTGATTATTTACCAAAAGTCCCATGTATGTGTATTGTGTGTCTGTGTAATTAGTATACAACTCAGCAATGTTGTGCACATGACTCATCCCAAACAGGCATGAGTGTATATCCTGCGACTGCACGGCCTGCTCATATGTGACTCAGACCCCTGACAATCTCTGCTGACATTACTGTCTTGAAAAGGCTGTCACATGAAGAAAATGGTACGCTGTGAAACCAGACAACCTAAGGCATCCATTGGTACCAACCATGTCATGCTGCCTTGTTGGGAGGGAGCTAAATATGATTCAAAGTTAGGCTAAATGTTGGTGGGGAAAAAGCTGGCATGGCCATTCCCAACCACAGTAGCATTGTTCTGGTGGTCCATTTTATGTCCTGTTATGCTGACCAGAGTTATAACTGACCTAGTCTCTATATACAGACTCTACATTCAGTGAATGTAGAGTCTGCAGGCAAACCCCAGAGAAGAGCGGAAGAGCCCTGGTTTCCGGTTGTAGGCTGCTTGTAGTCCGTGTGATACTGACCAATCACGTTTGAGCCGGCTGCAGTTGTTGCCAGGTTAAACGTTCCGTGCGGTGAACTAACAAGGCGGAACATAATTGGCGTCACTGCAAACTCTGAATCCATCGCAATGGTTCAGCATATTTACTTATACATATTTTACTTAAATTCGCCTCCTCAAACCGGAATGACAAAAAATCGGGGGTCTGCCCCCATCGGCTGTATTCGCCGTCTGCCGGAAGTCAGACGCCGAATACAGCCGATGGGTTCCGAGAATGTAACTGACCAGTCTGAAGTGTGTCAAGGTCTGTGTGGTTATACTGCAGCAGCCTGGTGTTGTTTTTAGGCAATTTAATGACCACAAACTGTGTGAATGAACTGTGTGCGTAACATCACTGCGTTCACAGCACTCCTTAAAACCTTAATCAGTCCTGCTGCCTTTAGACGCTGCAGTGACTTCATGTGCTGAAGGAGAAGTTTAAATCTGGAGCATTATTTACCGCCCTTCCCAACAAGCTAGCAATGACATGGTTGGTCCGTAGCTTGAAAAATCAATGCACCACAATCTCCACAATAATGTTGTAATCTTGGCCAACATGTGACTGAGACCCACTGGACCTCCATCAATATTGGCTCAAGACTGATAGAGGTCACGTGTGTGTGTCTGCATGGCCACATTAGTACTAATCACAAACACAGACACATACACACGAGAGACTTTCAGTAAATAATCACACCTCCTCTGGAGAAAAATCAAAAACACCTGATTAAGCTACAAGTGGCCGTTTTATCGAAAGGTTTACTGGTGTGTGTGTGTGTGTGTGTGTGTGTGTGTGTGTGCGTGACCATTTGAACCAGGATGCAGGAGAATTATAACACCACAGTAGATTTGTTGGTTTAATAAGAAAACAGGCCGAGCTTAATAGTTCAATTCCCAGCCCTGCTCTGAATTTAATGTTGTTTGTTTTACTTTTGCCAAGTTTTAACAAGTCACTTAATTAAATGTGTAAATGAGTTCTTGCAAACTCATCTATCACTTCGTGTATTCTACAGAATACAACAGAAATGTTTTTTGTTTCGTTTTGTTTTTACAGATGGTCTCTGTTTTGTTGTTATTTGTTTCGTCCATGTATTGTGTAACTAAGTAAGGCCTGAGGGAGAAATGCATTATGGGATGTGAAGCTGAGAGGCTACTTACCAAGTCCTAAGCAAGATACTCTCAGTCCTGACTTCCCAAGGTTCCTGCAAAAACACAAAGAAAAAGGGATTACATTTCTTGTCCTAGAGCTGCAGCTAATGACTGCTTTCATTGGCATTCATTTAATATGTCAGTTACTTTCTTGATCAATCGCTCGATCAGTTGTTTTGTCAATAAAATATCGGAATATGCTGAAAAATGTCATAAAAGAAGTAAAGAAAGTAGAAAACATTTACATTTAAGAAGCGGGTATTTAACTTTTTTCATCTTTAAAAAGTTGCTCAGTCTGATTCATTGATTACCAGTTTAGTTGACGATTAATTTAACAGTTGACACAACTAATCAAACGATTAATTGATTCATCGTTGTGGTTCTAGCTTGTCGATGCAAAATCAAATGCATGTATTCAACCATCTAAGTCAAAGGATCTTAAAATTAATGTAGTAGATCAGTATTGATGGTTTTGGATCATATACGGTGACGTGGACGATATTCAATAAAACCATCCCATTACAAACTCTACAGAATTGTATTTCGTTGGCCATTTCAATCTGCGATAGATTAAAAAATGTGCTACATGATGTAAAGGAGACAGACAAGTTAATAATAAGAAGGCCTTCCATTTTCCTGAGAGGCTGGATGTGGCTTCGCTCCAGATAATCACATGACAGGTTGACAGTCCTTCTGATTTCTCCATAGGAAATTTAATTTCACCTTCCCGGACTTTAAAGTAGATGCTCTCACACTGTCAACCTGCCATCATGCGTGAACAGGTGTGTATGTATGAGAAAGCCATTTAACGTTAGTTTCCAGTCGGAACAAACACCCAGTGATAGAAAGATAGCGAGAGGGAAACAGGATGAGAGAAAAAAACACCAACACTGATCGAACACTAATCAAAACAACAACAAAAATATTAATGAAAAGAAAGTTACAACTTGTTTACTGCAGCACAGTGATGAAGTGTGTGTGTGTGTGTGTGTGTGTGTGTGTGTGTGTGTGTGTGTGTGTGTGTGTGTGTGTGTGTTAGCTCAATCGCCTCATTAGCTGTTTCATTAAAACCACACACAATCTCTGCTTAACATTAGACTTTCTTGGAGTATACAGTATTTACATGCATCCCTAGATATTTAAATTAATTAGTCTGTCCTTCTACAAAGCCACACCTGCATTTGCAACCTCATTAACCCACAAAAATCAACTCCGTTAATTGCCCTTTTACCCTGTTCAGCTGCAGATCCCCTCTGGAATGAATAAATAAATAATAATTAGGATTATAATTATGACCTGTATTACTGTAGCTGATGTGGCTCGCATGTCAGTACATGGTATTACACATCTAAAGGACACAAGTAACATCAACGTTCGTTTTGAGTCAGCGTGGGACGTATCACTGTATCGCTGGATACCAGGGTATTTAGAAATCCTGGTGGTGTGATTTTCATTTACATCACGTGACACATGTACCGCAGGGAGAGACAACAGTAACCACAGTAGCTAAAAGATCATTTGCACTACGGTCTTTTAGCAAAGGACAGCCCAACATGTCTGAAGACTTTGAAATTGAGGAGGAACAGCATTTCTTTGTTGAGCCGTATTTGTTTGAGCCCGAGTATAACGACTCGGAACTCAGGCTACTGGACGAAGCAGCCACTGCAGCTCATGAGCCTCAGCCAGCCGCAGAATACCGGAGTCGAGCACTGGAAACCTGGTGGTGTAGTTGTTTCAAATGCAAAGCAATGCCAACGGATGAGGAAAGTCTTTGCTGCTCAGACTGGGAATTGGCGATGCCTGCACTTGAGAATCTGGACATCAGTACTGACGAGACTGCTGCTCTTCAGAGACCGTGCATCACCGATCACCCTGAGCACGCACATGTGAGCGCAGAAGCAGTCAGAGCTACAGGCTACAATGAGGCTAAAACAGAGTTCATATGACGTTTTTCTGAACAACTTTTTATGTCGGGGCTTCAGCACACTTGGATCACTACAGATGAGCAGATATTTTGTGGTTTTAATTTTGTGTTCTTGGACGTTAGCCTGGGGCACCGTCTGCCATTAGGTGTGCTAGCTGCTCCCCCCACGATCTCCGCAAGGGATGTGAGGACTCTAACCAGGGCCTCCGTCGGCATATGGGTGAGTAGATAATGGCTGAATTTTCATTTTTGGGTGCACTATCCCTTTAAGGCAGTTCTAGTTTGGTTAAGGACAAGGGGGTTGGTAGGGGGTGCTGCACACAAATAGCATCATATACTGTTGGCTACAGCCCAGTGAAATTTCAGGAAGGGATAAAAACCATACGGGCTGCCCAAGCCTAATTTGACGTCAAGTTTTTGAATAGTGATTCACTCTCCTTCTAGTTTTGTTTTGTTGCTCCTGAGGTAAATATCTGGCCCTTTATGTGCAAAATGTTTACCAGCTGTTTCTAACTTTGTCTTTCTGTCATTTGGTGCTAGACAGGTAGTACACAGTTAGGTTTGAAGAGCTTTTATGCCCAAAACAGCCACCTGCTGCACCTGAAAAAGGTTGCTGAAGATGGCAGTAGAGTGAACCAAAACAATACAAGCTGTGGGTCATACAAAAGAAAAAAGCAAAACAATGACATGAAAGGTGCTTGACTTAACAAAAAGAAAGGCATGGGCTCACTCTCAGATTACAATTATACAGCAGAAGTCCTTCCTGTCTGTTCCACTACTGTGGGCGGACTGGCAGATCCCTGCCATGTCCGATCAAGCATGAGGAACAGTTATTGTCCTGTCATGTCAGCTTCCTGTGAGGGCATCCATAGACTGATGACTAAACCAATGCTACGACACACACACACGCACACACACACACACACACACACACACACACACACACACACATTTAAAGCAGATGAGTTTTGAGCAGGTGCAAGACCAAAACCAACGCTCCAATTCATCAGCTTGTGGGGAGTATAGGTGGCACAGTTTAGAATATGTTAGGTCGGCACTTTCTGACTTGCTCAGGAACCTTATTTAGGGAGGAAACTTGAGCATTGATCTCAAATTAAAAGCGCACGTCATCATTTTTATTTTAAACTTTCTATATTTATCGCACTTCAAAAGAGTACAAGAAACTTGAAGAAAAACAGGTTATGAACTTATGTCACAGCTAAGGCTTGAAACAACTCATAAAACAAGTAAAGCAGGATGCACACAATACAGAAATTACTTTTTTCAGGACAAAACGCTAAACATCATATTTGTTTCTCTAATCTTATGGGGTACAATACATGTTGTTCTGTTTCCAGAAAGCCAACATCAGCAAAACTTCAAATACCAGATCCAATACGTCACTCATTGCAAGTTCATATGGAGGTCTGCCTTCACATAAAACAATGGAAAAGTACAGACTCATTCAGCTTTAAAACCTTCGCTAACTCTATAAAAGCAATTTAATCTCTCACATTTTAAGTCTCTGTAAGGTTTGTATTAAAAGCACAAGCATGGCCTCATTAAAAGCAGCAGATTTACAGGCTCAGCCTTGTGTATTGATTGAAGAGTACATTATTCACAGCTGTCAGCGATCTTTCATTTTCGCTCACCTGTCAGAACCATTTTAGTTATTCATTGCTGACATGTCACCTCTGTATCCTTCAATATCAGAATACTTAATTGGGCATACAAATCAAGCCGCCCTCAGAAAATCGATTCTGGATGATGCATTAGATTCTCTGTAACCTACAAAATATCCACAAAGGACGCTGAGCTTTTTGGATGAGATGCCCTTGAACAACAACTAACAGGAGTTACTTTATTTACAAACAACACTAAGAGAGGATTATCTATGAATATAGTTAAGCCTAGTTTTGAAAATGTGCTTTATCCCATTGACACAATGGTTCTGGCTTTGATTTCTATGGCTGTTTTTTCTGGTTTGGACCCAGGGGTGGTGGGCTCTTCTCTATGGAGTTTGCATGTTCTCCCTGTGTCAGCATGGGTTTTCTCAGGGTGCCTCTCACCCAATGTCAGCTGAGACAGGCTCCAGCACCCCTGCGACCGGATAAGCGGTTACGGAAAATGAATTAATTAATTATTTCTATGTGAAATCTGCATGTTCCCTATTATTAACATGGGCTCCTTCAACAGTAAATGGTGTAAGTGAGTGGAAGGCAGTTGAGGGGGAACACCACCTAAATTAAAAATTCCAATATATTTCCCTGGCCTACGAATGTTCAATCAATATTTGTGAACATGAGCTACTCTCTCTCAGAGCCAGAAACCACAGAGGTAAGTCTCAAACTTGTGAAGTCTGGAGCTGCTCCAACAACAATCCATGAGAGCCTGATTTTGTGGACCCACAGATGTTCCAATATACTCTGAACATTTTCCCTGCGAGTTCTTTGTGTCATCTACATCTTTCACCATTCACTGTCCGTGGAGCAGCTCCAGACTTTATATCTGATGGCATCACAAATTTGAGTTTTAGCACTCTAGTTTTTGGATTTGTGAGAGAGTTGTGCATGTTTTCTATTGTTTTTAGGGGTGTCTTAGACCAGTGGTTCTCAACTGGTGGGTCGTGGTCCAAAAGTGGGTCGTGTGTCCATTCTGAATGGACCGCAAGTTTGTAAAAAAACACACTTTATTTTCAAGTACCGTGAATTTCCAGCACAGAACTTTTATTTTGAAGTGCCATTTCTTGCTGTAGATTGAGTGAATAATGAACAGCTACTTAACAGAGACAGCGAACTAGCTTGAGACATAGCCAAACACAAGTATGACGCTGAATATATTAAACTGTGTGGAGCTTGAACTAATGACTGAGGAGATATCTGGACCCTGTGGCTGGACCAGTTGGGAACCACTGTCGTCGACCATAAGACTATCATGTATGTAATTTGGAAATGGGCATAATTCACCTTGAAGTGTTTACATGAATGAATATGAGCATGTTCAGGTGTAATCTTGCAGTTTGTCACCAAATATTTGCAGGACCAGGCTCAAGCCCATCCAGTGGAGGGCAGGTTTAAAAAAAAAAGCATAAATAAAAGTTACGCTTTTCTTGCCCCGAAAATGATAAAGCCATTTTAAAAAAAAGTTTAAGGCACAGGCCTGCCTACAGTCAGGGCAATCTTTTGAATTTAGATCATGGGACCCAGAGGCGCTGAGTCAGGTATCGGATGCCCCGGAGGGGATTAATGATGATGTCGCTGTTTCCCAGCCACGACCATGAATGATTACGATACAGGAGACCTCTATTTCAGGCCTAAAGAGGAAAGCTTGGTGGGAGCCAGAGCAGAGCACAGACAGATCACCTATCAAAGCAAAAAACTGCACACTGTGATGAGTGATATGACAACCAACAATCAATTCAGACACAGCACTTTTTGTTGCAAATGAACTGATGGTGGGTTATGTTTCTGGTGACTGGGCACTTACACCTGGGTATACTTTCTTTCGCTCACTGTTTGACCTATGTTAACTGAGGTAATAAAGAAACAAATTACTTCTCTCAGATCGGCTCGGAAGGCCCAGATACTGCTGAGCCTACACAATGCATCCCCTCACTCAGCTTTCACAGGGGTAGATTGCAAGATGGATGAAAGAAGGGCAGTGAAGAGGATAATAGATGAGATGGAGAGAACGATGCAGAGAAGAAAATAAGATTTCCCCACTTGGGAGATGGAGTGCGAAAGTGATCTTCTCCCTCATTTAAAACCCCTTTCAATTGGCTCTTCATAGATATGCAAACACTTATAGCCACACATATAAATTACCAACCCCCACCGCTAAACACACACACGCTAATACAGCCGTCCTCGCCCATCAAATATTTATTGAAATACGAACCCCCCCGTGGCCTCTTTTCCAAACAGATCTCCCATAACAAGCCTTCCCCATCAATGAAGCTATTCATCTCCACTTAAACATGTCTTCATTTGCCTGATGATGGACAGTAATGACTTTTTCTAATACCCTGGGTACTATGGCAATATCATCCTCACTCTTCATCTGCCAAAACACACTTACTCTCTTCCTCTGTTTCCCTCTCTCCTGCATGTCACCAGTCATCCCCACAGATCCGTCACTGATTCGCCCATTACCTCCTCCACTATAGTGGTGAGGGAGCTGCTCAGTACTCAGGAAGAGAAGAAAATAGGTTATGCTTTGAGTCTGCATTTTAAACAAGATTAGATTTTAGTAGACAGTTGGGTGTAATTGGCCAAGAAGTCACATTAGAAGACGGAGAGAAGCCTCTAAATTTGGAGAATGGCTTTACTGTTAAGAGCTGAGGTGACAAGTTGCCTTTTTCTGGATTATCAGTCTCATTGTGAGAGTCATTGTGTTGATTGAGGCACTTTACCAGACTGAGTGGTCATTTACGTTCATAACTTAAACTGATTCGATTTGATAATTTTGTACATATTTTACAAGTAAGACAGGTGAGAATGTCACATCTTGGCAATTTCATCATCTGATCTCAAAACTATTTTTTTCATTAAGACCTGTTATTGATGCTTCCTTGATTCTTTTCCTTATTTATTGGCTGGACATCACTATTCACCTTGTTTACAATTATCAGCCTATTGGCGAATAGCTTAAAGTCACTGGTGGCAGTGGCTGCTGTTTCTCTGTTGTATCACACCAATTTTGTGCAGGATAAAAAGCAGGGCTTCAGACTAACAGCCTCAAACTTAAACTAATGAGCAGGTACAAGAAGAATACAATGACTGTTTGGGAAATGGGCTCTTTGATCTCATTGTTGTGTGGCAAGATGACTACTAGCAGCCAGCGTCCGGTCCTCCCGGGGACAACAGAAAACATGTTTGGGACGAACAGAGAGCTTCCTCGGGACACCTTTGGGACAAAAGGATGCAGTAAACTCACTATCCACATGACAGAGGATACACTATAAATTCCCTGATAATGCTGCATTATGAACAAAGAATGTGTTAAAATCAGAAGGAGGAGAGCTAGTTAACGTTACATGTTAGCAGCCGGTGGCCACAACTACCAGCTAACAGAGGTTGCACTGAGTTACGCTATGATTAATGACCAAAGGTAAATTATAATGTGATCATGATGTGCTCAAATGTTAAATTAAAAAGGCTTTTGAAGCAGTTATTAAAAGATGTTTTTCATGTGAATGGTTATATCAAAGTTTGTTGCATAAACTTGTATGATTGAATTGGTGCTCGTGCAAAGAGTTTAATGAAGGGCTACTGTGTAACAGATCAGTTTTTTTATAGTGTAGATTTCTTTGTTTGTGTGGCAGGAATAAATAACAACAACCAAAAAAAAAAAAAAAACACAAAAAACAATATGAAAACATCAGCATCGGTACTGGCTATCAGCCAAATTGTTATTTTAAACAGAATTTTGAAATTACTGCATCCCAACCCTCAGATTGTTTTTATCAGCCTTTACGCTGTCTCCTTTCTTTCTTCTTTGGCATGTCATATTCCTTTATTTGTAACTGTAAAGGCCTCGTCACAATAGACTTTGGAAAATGTCATCCATCCATCGTTTATCTGTAACTGCATGTCCTTTTCAGGGTTGCTGGAGCCTATTCAAACTGACACTGGGTGAGAGCTGGGGAACACTGTGGATAGGTCGCCAGACTATTATAGGGTTATTATGACAGACTATTATTCACGTCACATTCAAACTTAGAGGCAGTTTAAAGTCAACTATTAACCTAACCTGCATGTTTTGTTTTTTTTGTAGGAGGAAGCCAGAGAACCTATCACGCAGAGAGCATGCAAACTCCACACAGAAAGGCCCGAGCCAGGCAAAAAGTTGTAACCCAGAACCCGCTTGCTATGAGAGGACAGTGCTAACCACTTCCGCCCTGATGAAATGCTAAATAATTGCATTTGATACTTTGCATTAATGGGTCACTCTGTTAGAAAAACACTCTGGACACCTTTTTGATGATGACTTTTTTGATTTTGATGAAACCTAAATAATTTACTAACTTGGCTGCCCTTGTGAGTGCAGAGTGTTTTATTCTCTGAGTGTGCTTTTGCTTATAGGATTTTGTGGATGCCTTCCAGAGGGATTGGTTTCATTTTTGTGACCAATTTGAAAATGAACACTGAATTGCTGTTTAGGATACGGACAAACAGTTATGAGCCACAAGAGACTGTCTGACACACTTCTCCGTCGGGTGTAAAACAGTCTGTGTGTGTGTGTGTGTGTGTGTGTGTGTGTGTGTGGTGTGTGTCAGAGAGAGTGAGCGAGGCAGGGAGGAAGGAAGCAGGAGTGCATGCCTAAGGCCACCTGAGCTCTAGATAAAGTAGGTTACAATGTTACAGTAATCACCAAAGTTCTAATCTCCATAAACGGGTATCTGCATGTGTATGGAGAATCTGCAGGCAACGGTAAAGGCTTTTGTATCGGAAGCATTCTGGTCTCCATTTGTAGTGCGAGTACTAATGACCAATCATGTGTGAGCAGGCTTTGGTTGCCTGCAGGTAAAAAATCTGTGGAGACCAAAAGAGGTAAAACACACTGGCTGAAATCCAATCTTGGAAGCAACTGGCTATCATTTTTTATAATTTACCTGCATGCATATGCAAATATCTGTGTATAGAGATCAGCCAAAATGATCTCTGGACCTCTGTCAAGTTGCTTATTGAACTGTAAATAATGAGCAGCGCATGGATCTCCCGAAATACTGGCCATTGCCCGCAAAGGCTGACTGCAGTCAGACAATAGCTGATGGGTTTCAAAGTTGACCAAGATCCAGCAGACATTGCTCATCTATGGTGACACTTCAGACTTTGTGGAGATGACAGCAGCAGTTACCTCACTGTGCCTCGTGTTTCTTTCACCACTCTTTTTATTGATGTCTTACGGCCTATGTCCATACAGCATCTTTTTTAAATTGTTCCCAACGAGGAGAGCACATATGAAGCCACCTAGAGAACAAGCGACATTCTCTTTATCAGAGCATTATGGCTTTTTTGTGCGACCTCTCCAAGCACTCCTAGTGTTTCAGAAAGGTGCTGATGTTGTCACTGCACCCCCCCCCCTCCTCCTCTCACACAGACCAGCTATCTCCCCATCCTCTCACCCTCTTTTTACCTCCTACCTACTTGCATGCCATCATCTTTTAAACATGAAAACTCTCTGCAACCAGTCCACTGTGCACAATCATCCCTATTAATCACATATTCAACTCTGAGGGTCTGTTAAGGTGCCTGATAGACGCAGCAATTTAGCAAAAATCTCAATTGTCTCATAGTTGCTGCTGACTCCTTTTTTCTTGTTTTCTCCTCTAATTATCGTCAACCTCAGATTCATCCAACTTTTCTATGCATCTTTGCTGAGTTTCCAAATGGGCGAAGTCCAGTTGGAGGTCTGTTCATGTGACACAGATGTAGAGAAGAAGAGACAGTGGGAAGACTTTTCTATAGATTTATGCTATTCTGGGGAGAGAATCTTACATATACATTTATATTCATTAATTTAAGATGTGTGTGCATGAAATCATGGATTGGTAAAAAGGCTACAATGGTAATGACTTCACTTGAGAGGAAAAGAGAGCCATCTGTAGATAATCATCATGCTGTGTGGACTAATTATCTCTCCATATCTAATTGACTGGGTGATTAAGAGAGGGAGATAGTTGTGATGACTGGAAAAAAAAAAGAACAACAACTAAAAAGCCCAATCAGATCTGATGAAATATCATCTATGACACAGTTTATTCAGCCACATTAAAGCAAATCAGATGAGATATCAGGCAATTCTGTAACCTCTGATGAAATGTCACAACTGACAAGTCATGTCAGTTGTGCTAGTTTAATGCAAATATGTTGGCTGGACAGAAAACTGGAAAACTGAATGGAGTTGCTGCGATCTTGTAAATGCATGCATCCATATTATTGGATACTAAGTGGGTAAAGGCAAATAATAAACAGCTATAAAAGTCTGATAAGTTCAGAAAATTACACCACTTCACTGTAATGCAGCCTATGAGACCAAGGAAAGACAACACTTACGATATTACGATATCCAAAATCTCAGACGATATCTAGTCTCGAATCACAGTATATTGCCCAGAACGACTTCACACACATACACACCCTCAAAACTTGACCTTCATGCCCAATTTCAGCCTCATAGGGCAAAAACTGTTGCCGCCAAGAGCAGGGAAATTTTGGGGACCAACCAACCGACCGAGAGCAAGCTTAACAGCTGCTGCTATAAAAAACACAGCAAGCAAGACACTGATAAACTGCTCCAGGGAGCCACATCAGAAAAAGCACTTGTTCAAAGATGAAAACTGGTGAGTTGTGTATATGGTGATTAATGATGCACCAATTATAATAAAGATTTAATTATAATTGAGGGTGAAAAATGAGAGTGATGAAGTTGCCTTCAGCTCCCTGAGTGAGAGAAAAAAACATTAATTAATCACACTCAAACTCTGGATAGATACAGTAGATAGTCTCATAACTGCCCTCCTGCTATTTCTGACCTTACACTGGCCTTTCCGTGATTCGTTACACATGTCCTTCTACTAATAACTACAGACGCTGTCCTTTTGAATGGTATTTAAACTGATATACTTACATTGTGACTTTGCCAATAATGTTTAATAAACATTTTCAGCAAAATCATCATTGATTTCTACATGAGATTCAAAAGCTGATGCATCACTATGATAATGGTGTCACATAGATGAACAGTAGTATCAGCTGAAAATCGATCAGCTGCTTTCGCCTTCTCCAAGTCTGATGTACCTGTGACTTTGGAACGATCATCAACTGGGCAACAGTGACACAGACCGATCATAAGCTACAATAGCTCAAGACTTTTCGCAGTCTAATGATATTCTGTGTTTTTCTAATGGCCAACAATTCCCATGAAAAACAAAACAAAAAAAACAAAAATTATCCCACAGACAACACTGATTGAAATGTTCTTGTATTTGTGATTAACCTGGGCAGTGTAGTTTATTTATTTATTATAATTTATTTATTAGTTTATTTATTATTATTATTTTGGTTTGGCTTAATTGAACTCAAGTTTGTTTGCCCATTAGTGTGGTTTGTTTGGGCAGGTGTAAACAGAGCAATCTCACGTGGGTGCGCACCAAAACAACCAGACCTTCTGGAAGAAGTGGTCTCAGTCTGGCTGCAGTCACCAGACCAACTGCAGTCACATTACACACTGTTTGGGTTAAACAAGTATGAGTATTTTGTGTGTATCCCAATGGTTAGCTCATTGCCACTGCTTTGCACTGCACTCATAAAGCACTGACCACTGCGGGAAGTCATCAACATGGAATCGTAGTGCCCACCCTCCGGTTCCCTGCTGGTTAACACCTAAGGTCTGTCAGCACTGTTGCCGCTGTGCAGCAGTGTAGATGAAATTAGCATCGTTTGCTGCTAGCTACAGCTAAAGCTACAGCTCAGCCACCTCCACGTTGAGAACCATGTACAGATGAGTTCTGAATTTTGCATAGAGACCCTTTAAGTTCCACAAGCAGCAAAGGGATACTCAAATTGCCTTTCCCAGGTGCACTTTTGCAAAATGAAAGGAGGCTAGATGACAGTTAATAAACAAACAGTCATTGTTAAATACTATATTTTATAAACAAGCTCTTCTTTGATGCTTTTTATGCACCCTGGCACTTTATTTACATTCAAAGGACAAAAAAATCACAGTGTGAATCAATTTATTTTCACTGTGAATTAGTAAAAGGTCAACGAGCCACCCAGCACCCTATCGCACCCTATCACAGGCCAGATATGGCTCGTGGGCTGTAAATTGAGTGTCACTGAGGAAGCATCCCAGCATGTGACATTAAACCCATATAAACACAACAAGGGGGAAATTTCCCCTCCTCACATTCACCATGTTATCTTATGTGCTGTAATATCCTGCAGGCCTGTATCCTGTAGCCCTGGAGCACATCCAGTCATCTCTTACCCACTGCCACCCACTATGAAATTCCATAGAAAAATAAACGAACGATAAAACGGCAGCCATCATTCTTGAAAAGCCTCTTTTGAAAGCAATCTGTATGTGCGTGTGGTTGTGTGAACGTGCCAATGCAGCCATGCAGGCATGCATAAATAAACACATGAATACATTTGTGTAAATGGTGGGTCAGATGCACCTGCTTGCATGTTGTGCTCGTATTTGCCTGTACCTGTGTGCCCGTATGAGCTTAACTGTTTCCATGAACTAAGGAGCAATCTCAGCAGTGGGGCTATTTCATGCCTATCAAGCGCTGAGCTCTGAGTGGGTGGGGGTGTGAGAAGACGTGACGGGGGCAGCTCTCAAAGCCCACATCCAGGCAGGAGTAATGCAGCCTGTGTATGGGAGTAATATAAAAGCTGTCACCTAGCAAGCGAGGCGAGATAACACTGCCAATGGGACCAGTAGGGAGCACACTTTCAGCCAATCAGTCTTTTGACACCTTCACAGTTGCAGCTGCAATATATACTCTGACGAGAGCAGTAATTGTGAGTATGGAGAGATTTGTGGTGGTGGTGCCAGCTCGCACATGGGTGCTTGTGTGTTTGATTTAGCACTGGATCATGCAACTATGCATTGCTGCACAGTATTTGCACCCGTGGTGTATGCAGCTGGTCAATTGCTAAATGCAGCCTGTAGAAATTTAACATATTAAATATATATTCACAAGTGTGTTGAGAGATCAACACCTCCTGCTATCACCATGAAACAATAAACCTCCTGACAGAAATAGAAAGACAGAGAGATTATGACACTCACGTTCAAACTCCTTCATGTAACTCTCGGCTTTCTGGGCTTACTAATGCGATGCCGCAACGAACCACACACTGAGAGAATACTGTTTTAAATACACATTACCAATGTAAATTAATACTGTACATATTACCTGTGTTAAATTTGTAGCCTTCTGGTGTCTTCCCTTTAGGTATCTTAGTATTTATAACGCTCATACAAGCTCGATATGTTTCTTTAAATCCAACACTACACTGAGGTCTGCTCGTAATCTCATTCCTCTCTTGTCCTGGACAGTTGATGGTGTCCACATAGCTGAGGCTCCTGGGAGGTGTAAACCTGCTTAAATTTTACAGCACATTGCAGAAGTAGATAATTATTGACCTGCACTGTATTTCTCAGCTTTCAAGGAAGACTGATGAAAAAAATCCTCAGATTGAAAGCTGGGAACTTGTTCAGCAGAGGCTAATCTGGACGTGAGAAATAAATTTGGCACTCCATATTAATAGGACAATAATAAAGAACTTACAGTGTACTGTGAGCCTTCAACGTAAAAGCATATCACCACGAGCCAGAACAGATTATGTATTGTAACTACTACATTCAGCTTTGCTGGAACAGGATTGCTCTCCTGGTGGTCCCATTATGTGGAATATTTACATTTTTTTCCTGAGGTAAATTTGCATTCACCCTCAGGGAATCACGAGACTGTTAGCAATCTCTGCCAACATTACTATCTTTAAGAGGCTGAGGCACGCTCATTTTCTTAGCTTCGTGGTGCCATGTGAAACTAGACAACCTGCTGTAAGGCTAAATATTGGCCATGACCATTTTCAAAGCGGTCCCTTGGCCTCTCACCTCAAGATATCTGAAGGAAATGGCTTCTATTGGTGCTCAACTGATTTACAAACATGCCCACTTTATGTTAATCCCATGCTGTTGTTTTGGCATAAATTACACAGTTGTTTGCATGCGGTAATAATATGATAATTTCGGCTATTTTAAAAATAGTGTATTTGAATATTTCTGCGTACTCAGGTCCTTGAACAGTCTTGAAATTGCATAAATTTAGTAGGACTGGAAAGCTGAGACTCTTGTAGATTCAATGAGTCCAAATGTTTTCATGTGTGATGATGTTAGGCACCATGGCAGCCATTTTATTGTAGTGAGACCCTTTTTTAGAAAAAAAAAAAAAAAAAAAAAATCCTTACCTCACTGTATAAAATGACCTATTGTGACCTCTAGGGTAATCACAGCCTCATAAAACTTTATAACCACAAACTAGAGACCTCGGGCATTCAGAGGATTTATGGCTTTTATAGGTACATGGACAATAAAGTTGTTTCTAATCAGTTTCCAGAGCAGAAGTGCTCCCCCTTCAAATTACAGCATGGATTTTTCTGTGGTGTTCCTCAGGGTCTTGGTGTCTTCACGTGGTATTTTGGAGGGATTTCTGACCATTTGTATAAATTCCTGAGTCTTTTCAAACACCGGACACACTTCAGCCAGAGTCACCCAGTAGCTCTCTCTGTGGCACTGATGACAGATTTGATGGCCCTCTTCTTAGCCAGCTCACTATCCCCACTTTGGTGGTGACTCAACAGAGTGACCAGCCTGCAAAGCGCTGACATGCCACCTTGACAGGCTCACAGTGGGTGTTCCAGCCTGTTAGCTCCTGGTACTTGGCACGTTTTCACTATTGGGCTTCATCCATGTGCTCCTTCGAGGGTACAGTTAGGTCTACCATGATCACTTGTTTGGTGGAATCAGAAAAGATGACCATGTCTGGACGGAGAGTTGTTGAGGCGATGTGTTCTGGAAACCGCAGCTGCTTGCCATATCAACTCTCAGTTGCCAGTCGGCTGCTGAGGCAAGGAGGCCAGTTGCTGATCTTGGCTTTGGGGTGTTTCTCTCTCCAGCCTTAACAAAGGTGACGATCCTCTTTGGGCAGTGGTGTTTGCTGGTGGTTATGGCTGAGGCTACTGTCTCTCTGCAACTGCTTCCAGCGATTGATCATGCCGCCAGAAGTAATGGCCTTCTGCAAGGGCCTTTGGGAAGCGACTGAGGATTTGTTCCAGGGATCCTCTTTCAGAGAACAGAGCACAAGATGGTGTTTCGTTCTTGCCCCAGACGTGGAGAAGCCATCTTACACAGCCTGGATCAGAAATCGGACTCGGAAGTAGTCTGCCCACAGGATGTTATCCAGGTGTAACGAAGGGTATCAAGTCAACCCAAAAATTGCTAAAGCTTATGAGACATAATTGAGTATGGGAATGCTGGCCGTACTATACTTCCACCATACTGTTCTAAGCCCTTATATACTCTTAACTTTCAAAGTTTGAATAGGCACCTAGACAAAACAATGTTTATTACAGATATATGACATGAAAAACATGACACACAATGATGAGCTTCATCTCAAATTAATCTCCAGGATCCCAGCTTTTAGGTGATATATAACATTTCTATGTGGTATATTCTGTTGACCTGCTATCTCCACATAAATGTCCCCTGCCCCCCCTTAAAGAAGACAAAAGATGAGCTATGGTGGGTCTCTGAGGATGACATCAGGTACTCAAAATGCAAATTATCCACAATTAGCTTCACACTCACAAAAACACATTACAGTGTTCTTGTAGTGCATTCAATCGAGGGAAAAGGCACTGATGAGAAACTAAGTGAATGTTGAAATATGTTTGAGATGCAATCATGTATGCATTTATGCATTTATGCACGTATGTACAGTACGTATGTATGTCTTATGTTCATCGGTAATTGTGTGCACAGTTAAGTAGCTACAGAAGGACACAGCCCCATATGTGCCTGCGGTGACTCAGAGTGGCTGTGTGGGCAAAAGATCCTCACATATCAGGCCTGAATCATTCTGCCAAAGTCTCTGATCTATTTGTTGTCAAGTGGCCTTGCTGTTCAGCAACAGAGACTAACTGCTTTCCAAAGCTATGTAAAGCCACTGCATCTGAGAAAGGACAAGCAATTTCCACAAACCAAGATCCATGACACTACAGAATCCTTTTTGGCAGACAGTCAGGTAATTCTGTCATCTTTTATCCCATTTTTTTTTCCTTTCACTATTTGTGTGGCTATAGAACCCAGCTGATATCCATCACCCTAAAACAGTGCCCCACCTGCTTCTCACACAAATCAATTTCCCTTCAATTTTCAGAGGTGCTGATGGAAATCCGAGGCATTTCGGATAAATGCCAAACACTACACTTGAGGGGGAGAAGATTATGATATTGTTGCGGGGATCTGCAGCAACTTTCAAGTGCAAACTAAGGACAGACAGTGAAGGATGCTGACGAAGGAGAAGTGGTGCAAGAAACTTTTTTCCTCTCGAACTTATTTTTGTTGCTGCACAGACTGCTTTTGTTTCTGACAACAGCTGTCGTGTAGAATTCTGTTCAAATCGAAGATACGGAAATTATAGCACTCACAGTGGAGTGTGGCTTGAGGGTGTCTCCTGTGAGTGACAATGGTAAATGACAGAGGCACAAGACTAAGGAGGCAGAGACTCACGATCTCTCCTCTGAAACTTAATACTGCGAGACACCAGCAGCAAGATCAATCTACATAGGCTCACGAGCGCTCAACAAAACACTGTTTCAGAACATTACGACATTGTTTGGTGCTCTTTATTTGAGAGGCGAGAAAAATCGATGCATTCTTCATAGTGTGTAAGAACAGCCAGCTCTGGTTTAATTTCCCCAAACCTCGACTGTGGACCTAGATGACTCAAAGCCCGGAGGCAAAACAAAACAAATACCAAATGAGATTCTTAGAAGATCCAAGATTCTCCCTCAGCAAAGACTGCACCCACACATGCACACACACACATACAGACACATACACACACAGCTTGAAGGCCGTACAGTTGTATTACTATCCTGTATTAAGTGTTATGAGATGATTTGAATCGAGCCCGCTTCCCAAAAACAGGCAGGAAATAAGGCAGGATAGAAGGATAGATGGAAAGATGGATGGGCAAACAGACCAACCAGCTGACCTTGTTGTATTTGGCACATAGTAAAAATGTCCACCAACAACGTAACGTAGAAATGTTGCTAGATGTCACTGAGCATCGGGTCTCCAAGTGTAGTAAATGTAACACTAATGAAGCTCTGGCGATAGTTCAGTCAGGAAGACAACTAACCAGCTTTCTTCCTCACCTTGCCTTTCACGCCCTGCACGCATGCTCACGCTCTCTCTCTGGCTGTCAATCGAGTCATCAGGTGTTCTACAGCTTATTCACAATCAACCAACACCACAGCGACACACCTTCTCTCCGTGCTGCCATGCGTACCCTCCACCTCCCCATCATCACCTAGTCTTCTCAGATGCAGCTTCTATTCGCCTCAGCAGTCATCAACCAAAGTCATCAGCCACCTCCACCAGTGTCTCGGCTCCATGGGGGGATTTATCCTGCTGCCGCTCAGATGTCCTGGGATCACAAGTAATCTCCCTCTGGTGTGTAAGCGCCAAAGAGTTTGTTAAATCTTATCAGCACAAATCATCTGTTAATCTGTACACTGATATTACGCATTAAACCTCATCTTTATTTCATTCTTCTGTCTCTCCTGATTGATATATGACAGATTGATGTATAACAATATACTTCATAAGTATGCAACCAACATCATCAAACTATCACCCAAAAACATTTACAACCTGTAAAGTGTTTAACTGTACAATATGTCTATAACAATCTGCTCCAATAAACAAAAGAGCAGAGTAACTGTAAACCTTAAAATTACAGCGCTGATGTGAAGTTTAATGCGCAGCAATGAGAAGCCTCGAGGAATAAATATGTTTTCAGCTTTTATCATTACGAGTAAGGAGCTTCACGCTGTGGTGACTGTCTCCTCTCAAATCCTGTGTTTAAAAGTCAATCAAACGTTCTCAGCATCATTACGGAGAAAAACAACCGTCATCATAGACGACAATTTTCAGAGAAGCTTTTTTTTTTTTTTTTCAACTGCTTTTATGATTTTTTTTCGGGAGGCATTAAGGGTGTCCATGGTAAATTTATCTACAGTCGTGCACATGCCAGTGTTTATATTACCAACAGGCACACATGTGGCATGGATTTAATGGAACATATGTGTTAGAGAGATATATATGAGCAATATATATGAGCACATATACACATAAACAAAGCTTCCCTTCAGGCCTCAGGTAATGGGCTGCCCATTTGACATGATGCATAACTCACTGTGAGTGTAATAAAGTGAGGTGCCCACAAATCTTGTACAAATTAATGAGCGCACATATTATATATGAGGACTTTAGCAGTGGTGTGACTGTAAACAGAAGTCAAAGTTTGGTTCATACCGGAGTTTAGGAGTCAGTTTGGTGCAGTAGGGAAATAACCAAATGCATAAGGAGATGTTTCTTTTCATTTATCCTGAACAGACAGTAGCGCAATGTCAGATATAACACAAGCTGCAGCTTTGGTTTATTATTTTCATTATTAAAATTAGAAACATTTCAAACACCTCAGCATAACACTGTGTAAGCAATAAACAAACACTTTCCCCAAAAGGCACCAGGTCACAACAGGTAATAAAACTAGAAAGCATCGAAAATACAAAAGAAACAGAATAATACAAAATAAAACTTGTGCATTAGGAGGAGTGTTAAATTGGTTCCACCTTGGCTTTGTTTAATATTGAAAGCACCCACACGGTTATGTTTTTGTTTCATCCCAGTTAGGATGTTTTTCTACTCACATCCTTATAACGGTGGAGCTACAAAACACGTCTTCCTCATCATTTACACAACTCTCTATCTCTGTAGCTGTTGTAGCTGGCCGGGAACCCGCAGGTGAGTCTTTTAGATCTGGCATTTTATTTGCGCTCAACATTGTGTGACTAACTCTAACACCAATCACTTTGTTGTGCCTGTTAGTCGCAGCCCATGGCTAAAACTGTCCAGGTGGAACACACAGTTGTGAACTTTAGTTCCAAGTTAGACGCATCAATCTTTGGCACAAATACACAAACCCTTACAGCCCTGTACTCCATTGTTATTGATTTCATGACCTTGCATTTGTAGTGAGAATTAATATCATTCAGCCTGGATTAATTTCACCAGGGAAGGACCTGATTTAAAGTTTAAACTTCAGAGAGTATTTAACACAGGACAAGGCTCTAAACCCAGATGAAAGACGTGCTAATCTGCACCTCCACTTCCATGAGCATCTGGTCAGACAATCTGCTGGATAACAAAAACATGACGCAGTATTAACGGTTATGTGTTGGCTGAACACAAGGAGGTTGTTCTGGATTTTGTACTTTACAGTCTTTTAAAGAATTTCAGCCACGTCAGATTCACATTGCATTGAAATTAAGGATGTCACTTGCAACATCCACTATTAGCGGACACTAATCCAGTTTAAATAGGGATTAGTGTTTCTTTCCGCCTGCAGTTCCCTGCAACCAAATGAGGAATAAACAAACTGTGAAAGAAACAACAAACTCTTAATGCTGTGGTACAAAATGAAATGTAAAAGAGGACACACAGTACAGGACGCATATGGTCGCAAAGGTCCATCTTCACACACAGGTCTGTAGGTTCCCAAACCCTAAGTCAAACACATCAACACTCAGCAGAAGACACTGGTTAGGGCTTTTTCTAGCAGGTCCTATTTTCCTATGATTTTTTGAGTCACTTTAATGCACCACCTGACCTGGCATCACGAGAACCTTTCATTAAAGGCAGGTGTGCTCAAGCGAGTGTGCAGCGTGGAAGACGCCATGTGGTTACAGTCTTTAACCGACGTGCTTTTGGTTAACCTTAGTTTTTTTATTGTTTGATGAAGTCGTTTAAGAACTTTGTTTAAGAACTTAGTTTTTAGAAAGGCCTGTTTTTTTAACGCAACAGTCAAGACAATCAGTTCATCACCTCTAAAACCAAGCAAACATTGAGTAAAACTAAACCAAAGACAGTGAGTTCATCATATCTCCCATTCTGGCGTCTGTGGGTGGCTATTTTTTAACTTATTTGGAAGCCACAATAGACTCCTTGCAGGGAGTAAAGCCATACAGCACAGACTGAATACACAGCCGCTTACAGTGATGACTCTGCATTGTGCATGATTAAAATGTACAAATTAGGAATAGAGACAGGAGAGTATGCCAGGCCGATGGAGCAGAATAAAACTCAGCAGAATTTTTTTGTCTGATGTCCAAAGATCTGTCTGCCTACTGCTGCCACCTGAGCAGCATCTCTGTTGTTGTAAAGGGGAGCACAAGGTTGATTTGCTTCCCTGTGTTGAGACTCACTGCTGCGCTGCAAAGAGCCGGCCAGAGACAGAAGGAGGTGGACAAACTGAGACAGCAGCCAACTCAGAGATACTGCGTCTATGTGGTCCTGTCACTGGAGGATCCGTGTTGAAATCCCAAACTGTGTGAATGAAAACTGGGTTACAAGCTAAAATTTAAAGTATCTGCTTTTTTGCAATGAAAAAAAAACCTTTTTTTTTAAGCAACAACTGTATGCACCTCATTAAAAACTGATTGATCACAAAAAACACGGACTAATGAGCGATAATGAGTGAGACAGATATGATGCTGCTCATTTTTCTGTCCATCTGCAACATATTAAACTAATCCTGACGGGTCATTAAATACACCAATTAAGACTTCAATCAATAAAGGAGACTGATGTGTACACACATGCACACCAAGACATTCACACACATCACACAGAGGCGTGTTCACACACACACAAACAGGAATACACACATATATTTATGCATAAATCTGTTTTTATCACTCTATTTCTTGTTTTCACTTGTCACGGTCTAAAGGAATCATATTGAGTCGAGATCGCAAACTAATTATGTTTGAGAGAAATGAAACAATAATGCTGCATGTGGATTTTGCATTTGTCATTGCACCATTTACTTTTGCTAGATTTAAACTGAAAAAGCAATTATCCGTATTCGACAACATCACAGACTGCCTAAAAAACATCAGTAGAACTCCTCATGCATGTGTAACTAGTTTGTCTGAATACATTTTTAAATCCTTTTTTATTTGCTGTAGGTACTGTTAGTTATGATTATGAGCACTATCTGGTAAAACAAAAAAAAAAATCTGGCATCTTATTGAATGTTGTTTCATTTGTATGGAAACATAAGTGGAAATGGAAAATCAAACCTTTTCTTTTCTTTTCTTTCCATTAAACTTAAAAACAATTGAATGAGAGCTGCAGTGACATTTTCATACTGTACATACACAGAACACTCACAACAGATAACGTCTAGTAGTGTTTGGTGCAAAAGCGACTTGACTATCATGCCATTTCACAGGGATTAGTTTGTATTGTACTCAGTGTGTCTTGGGATGAATAGTGAGAGATAGAATCAAACCATCTGACATTACCTCCCATTCAAGAGGTCTAATTTATGCAGCCTATAGCAGGGAAGTAATGCTGATCTGATGACTATCTGACAATGCAACTGGGTTTCTAATTAATTATTTACATCGATGAGGCAATTTTCAAACTAGTATGTCATTACATGACTCAATGGAAGTCCACCAGGAATGTCTCAGTTCAGCACTGAGGAATTAACATACAATAAATGGTGAAAGGGAAACAGTGCATAAAATATGGATAAATAACATGTTACTGTGCTTCTTAAATTAATAAAATAAATAGGTCACAATAGTTGGGGCAAAGATTGCAAGAAGAAGAAGAAGATAAACTTAAATAATCCTCGCAGGGAAATTCAGTTTTTTCACAGTTACACACAGGCCTGAAATACACACACATGCAGAAACAGGAGCAGTTGGAGGTTCAGTGCCTTGCCCATTAATATTATTACTCTACATTTTCTCTAAATCACTGGAATCATTGGGTTCATTTAACAAGGAGTAAAAAATACAAGTATCTCGAAGAAACAAGAGGTACAGTAGCTCTGGAGGTTCCTGCAGCCACACTCAGGAAGAAGTAAAGTTCTCCTTTCTATCATTATTAAAGAATAATAAACTGAAATTCACTTAAGAAATGAAGAAATGACATACAGAAAATAAAATACTATCACTTGTAAGTGTATGATAAAGACAATGTGAAGACACCTTAGCTATAATTAAGACCAAACCAGTGCTGTAACTTTACTGTTGGTTTGCTTTACTGGCTGTCAGAGCGTCTTAATCTACAATCACTTTTTATAGTATACTCATGTTATGGTATTTCAGTTCACACATTTTGTCCCTGCAGCAGAGTGATGACAACATCAGTCACAAAAAGGGCTTATACAAACACAAAGAAGCTTGTTGATGTCTTTCAGCTCTATGGAGCCTGTACTACGAAGAGAGTTCAACATAGCCAGGATATCTTTTCATTATTGTGTGTTTAGTGTCGTATGTGATCTCTTAGAAGCTCTGTTTTAAAACCAGAATGGAAAGAGAAAGCCTGGAGCAATAAAAATGATCCTATTGATCTATAAAAATATATAATTTCTACTCATCGCTCAGGACTTTTGTTTATGTTGGGATCCTTTTTTTCTGGTGATCTGAATGGTCAGTGGTCGAGGTGTTGAGAAGATGTGATCTGATTCTCTGAGGTCAACCTGCTCCAGAGTAGGTTAGCTGTTCAGCTTAACTTACCATAGCGATTTATCTTGGTGAAATCTGACCTAGCTGTGTAGTACTAAAAACCCAGGGTTAACCCTGAAGTTACCTCACTGCCCCCAAATCCTTCTTTCTAGCACAAGCCTCTGTATTAGTCACATTTTAAAGCGTTAAAAGCCCAGAAATTCAACACAAAAATCACAGAATGCCAGTGGGACTTGGACACTAAAGGTCATTTTATGCTCAATCGAGTAGTAGTTATCAAAAATGTGTATGGCTGTTCTGAACAGCCACAAAGGTGTAGTGAAAATCTGGACATCACAGAGAAGGGGAGAGATATTAGTATTAAAATATGGAGATAACGGCGTACATTTTCAGACTATCACCTGAAAGGCATTCATGGAGATGCACTTGCTTGTTCAAATAAAAAGTGACAGAAATAGTTGTGCAACAAATGATAAAAGAGAGAGCAACTGTGAGAAGTTCACACCACTATTCACTTAAAGGTCAGATGGGCTCACACTGCGTCAGCAGCCTTTTATTCTGCCAGTTCACGAACAGCACATTCAGTCTATGTGGCTTTTGAAAAGCATGATGGGTTTGTCTTCACTCATTGCCATAATCTACCTGCTCTGACGTTCATGCAAGTCAAGAATAAATGACCAAATAGCAGAGTATGAGCTTTATTTCACGACGTGTGTTGCCTTCAGGTCATCTCATATTGTTCTGCTGCCTATTAATGTCAACATCTATCTCTTTGTAGCTGCAGAAACATATGGCAACAAATTATAATACATTCATTTATAGTCATGTCCTCTTGCTGATAAAATCTCATTTTCCTCTTGCAGTCTTGTTGTTACTCTACCCTTCACAAACTAAGCCTCCAGACTGGAGCTGGATAGCCCTGCCCTTGCTGCCCTTACAGTATAATGGGTTTCATATACCTGACTCAGGACAGAGAGAACCACTTGAAGATGCATCTTGGGGTAAGCATGGACCACAGGTAATTAGATATCCATTTCCCTCAATACTTTACCAGAAAAATAAATATATATAGTAATGTTTGTCTTTTGAAATAAATAATAACCTAATTTAAGACCTCCTCTTCCTCAAACACACAATTACACTGTTGCACTTGAAGCTTGCAGAGGAGCAGCGTACTTCAGGGATTCATTCAGATTAAAGGAGAATATATTCAGTCTGATAGGCTGTGTTATCGTTGAAGGGCCTTTCCTCATGTGTAAAGCTAAACTGGAACTACTTTTGACACACTCTGAAATACACCCAAATACACACACACATGCGCACACAAACACAAAAAATACAGATGCATGCACATTAGCAGATGGAATTTAGTGAGACAAGCGTACACATTTGTTTCCGACACAGCATGCTGTAGTACTGACACATACAGTATTCAAAGACCAAAGCGCAGAGATTAGATTAAATTTACTCTCGAGATGCAGAGAAAAGTGGGAGCCAGCAGATTTCCTGGCCTTCACAGTGTATGTTGGGGAGCTGGACTGTGTGGGACAAGATCAATAAATCAGAACCAGAAACGCTCTGATGGATTCCCACCTAATTACTCCTTTTCAGACTTCGCTGCACACACACACAATGAACATGTATACAGGTACAAATACACACACGCCTGCACTCCCACAAAAAGGTCTGGAAACACACACACACACACACACTACCACGCAAGTACACACAGTTTAAATGAACAGTTTTATAAATGTCATAAAACTGCTGCGGACCATAAAAAGTCTGATATAAAAGCCCAGGCTCCTCCAGAGGAGAGACAAGCCCTGCTGAATCTCCAGCATATTATTATTACTTATTGCTGTTTTATGGTTGTTATCACTGTATTGTTTCATACCGCTAATAAATGACACTGAATAGAGCCGAAATAAAATGAGCTACCTTTCTTTTAAAGGATGGTTTTTCAATAATAATGTAAAAATGATGCGATATGTGAGATGTCCTGCCAGAGTCGAGTCAGGGCTCTATAAATCAGTGCTGACTCCTGACAGAGAGTAAGAGAAAGAGAGTGTTTCTGTTTTCATGAGCGGAAAAAGCAGCTGCAGCCCTTCAAAGAGCAGAGGGTGGCAGAGTTCACACTCTAGCCATCTTTTTACACATGAAAGAAGTGTATTTTCTATGCCGGACAATGTTTTGTGTCCGTGCTCCTTCTCTCCTGATATTGTTTTTAACATACAGTAAGCCACATGATGTAATCTTTGTTTGCTTGTTGTGTTTATCTAATGAGCAAAAAAAGAACAGTTGCGGAACAAGCTTTGACATGTTTTTAATGTATAATGTATGTTGGTATGATCTATTTTTAATTCATAATACTCAGAATGTTACAATAGAACAAGGTGACTGTTTGACATTCAGACTGCAGCACCACCAATCAAAGCAGCTAAATCCAGCCCCCGTGTCCTGCCTGCTGTGTGACAACTAAATCCCTTCAGGGATCAACAAATGTCCCCAACTCTTTGATTCAATTGTAAGATTTATAAAGGTTAATGAAACAAAGCAAATCTTGAATGAATTGTAACGAGATGACCTTTGCTGTACTGAACAATGGGATTAAGAGTGCATTTGTTGGTTTAGCAATCCAAACAAAAACTTTCCAACGCACACACGTGGGACCACCGGGCCTCCACTGACAGATGTCTCTGGATTCGTAGGAAGATCTTAAGTGGGCCATATCAAAATCAGATAGACATCTACTTTATAGCAGAACCATTGTCTGAGGGATCATTTATTCTCTCTTTACAAGTGACAATACACTCACCAGCGACCTTATTGGGTACACCTTGCTGGTACGAGGTTGGACCCCTTTTTGCCTTCAGAACTGCCTTAATTCTTCATGACATAGGTGCTGGAAACATTCCTCAGACATTGTGGTCCATATTGATGCCAGGCTGTCGTGATTAAAGTATGCTCAGTTGGTACTAAGGGGCCCAAAGTGTGCCAAGAAAATCTCCCCCACACCATCACACCACCACCACCAGCCTGAACTGTTGATACAAGGCAGGATGGATCCATGCTTTCATGTTGTTTACACCAAATTCTGACCCTGCCATCTGAATGTGGCAGCAGAAATCCAGACTCATCAGACCAGGCAACATTTTTCCAATCTTCTATTGTCCAGTTTTGGTGAGCCTGTGTGAACTGTAGCCTCAGTTTGCTGTTGTTAGCTGACAGCAGTGGCACCTGGTGTGGTCTTCTGCTGCTGTAGCCCATCTGCTTCAAGGTTGGACATGTTGTTGGTTCAGAGATGGTCTTCTGCAGACCTTGGTTGTAACGAGTGGTAATTTGAGTTACTGCTGCCTTTCTATCATCTTGAACCAGTCTGGCCATTCTCCTCTGACCTCTGGCATCAACAATGCAATTTTGCCCAGACAACTACTGCTCACGAGACATTTTCTCTTTATTGGACCATCCTCTGCAACCTTAGAGATCAGCAGAATCCCAGTAGATCAGCAGTTTCTGAAATACTCAGACCAGCCAGTCTAGCACCAATTAAAAATCACTTAAATCACCTTTCTTCCCTTATTCTGATGTTCGGTTTGAACTTCAGCAGGTTGTCTTGACTATGTCTACATGCTTAAATGCAGTTGAGTTGCTGCCACGTTATTGGCCTTTTAGTGTTAATGAGCAGTTAGATAAGTGTACCTAACAAAGTGGCCAGTGAGTATAGATCTGGTCATTTCAAACGTAACCATCGCTGCCCACATACTTCCCTGCATCCTTTATGTTGACATAGATAAATCTGAAAGATGACACTAGAGGGCAGAGTCACAAGTTCCTGAGAATGACAAAATAGTCACGATAGAGAAGGTCAAAATAATGTCTTTAACAATTTCTCTGTTGTGTCCTATAAAATTGTGCCTCCCTTAATTCAGCCACACTGCGCCTATGATTTCCAGTGGTACTGCTCAATTTCATTTGTGTCTGTAAGCTTCCAGATAACATGCACAAATACGGACAAAATGAATGCAGAGCACAGACAGAAGGCTCCGTCCGCGTCTCTATACAAATCCAGTACTCAGCATAAATGTGCCTCCTATAGATCTACACTGATGGCTCTTGACAGCACTTGGAGAAATAAATGTAGCTTCTTCATGCTCTGTACTGTTCTGTCAGTCCAGCTTGTGACCTGTGAATTAGTTCATGTGGACTTAAACCACACTCTGTAAATCTTGCTTGGTCACTCCATCCTGCATTATTCACAACACAGCACCCCTGCTCGCTCGCCCATGCACCACACTGCAGCATCCCTGACTCTCCTTCCTGCCTATATGGTGTATGCTGTCACCTTAAAAGAGTCTCTCATTCGCTCTCTTGTTTGAACATTATCACAGAAAAAAGCTCTTTTACAATTTAGCACCGTCTCATTTGCATAACATGTGTGGACAGAGGGTGACAAGAACACAGGACTAAAGAAATAGAAGACTCTCTCTGACAGTAGACGGTATCTGTCTGGACCTATCAGCTTCATCATTCATCACATAACCTGATCTGGCGAGGGTAGCTCAGCTTTCATTATCACAGCGAGTCATGATCCCTCAGTAGGGATGTGAGAATATGGGGAGTCAGGGGTTTTCAGTGGGGTTCCCGGGCCTCGCTGATGAGGTCCACTGCAGTTCAGAACAAACTGTTCTTGGCGAGTGAGGTTTTGGTCCTTATGGGCCGCAGCCTCCTGCCAGAGGGGAGTGTTTCAAAGAGTTTGTGTTTGGGGTGGGAGGGGTCAGCCACAATCTTTCCTGCCTGCCTCAGGGTCCTGGAGGTGTGGAGGTCCTGGACGGATGGCAGATTAAAGCTTAAGTCTCCTTCTCAGCAGAGTGTATGATAAGTTGCAGTCTGCTCTTGTCCTTGGCTCAGTCTCTGGCAGCAGCGTACCACATGGTGAAGGAGGAGGTGAGGGTGGACTCAATGATGGCAGTGTAGAAGTGCACCATCGTTGTCTCTGGCAGGTTGAACTTTTTCAGCTGCCACAGGAAGTACATCCTCTGCTGTGTCTTTTTGATGAGGGGGATGATGTTACGCTCCCATTTGAGGTCCCAGGTGGAAGCAGAGGGACTCCACAGCGTCAACGGGGGAGTAACACAGGGTGATGAGGGCAGGTGGGTCTGCATACTTCATAAAATCCACAATCATCTCTACAGTCTCAAGAGCGCTGGGCTCCAAGTTGCTTTGGCTGCACCAGGTAACCTGATGGTTAATATAACAGCTGCAGGTGGACTCATTCCCATCAGAGATAAATCCACTGAGGGTAGCGTTGTCCACAAACTTCACTGCACTGCACTGATGCATTTGTGCTTCAGAGTACGTCTCTTCAAGGAAAACTTCACCCACAAAATGGCCATGTAAAGTATTCCTTTAATGCCGAAGCTGTGCATTTTCTGAGTTACTGTATTGCTGCTGTGCTGCTCTGTGTTTAGCTTCACTTCTCCACAAATGTTGTGTTGGTGAGAAAACTGTAACTAGTTTTGCAGCCAAAGTGCAATGGCTTTTTCCTTCCTAAGCACACTATTAGTTCGTCGCAGTCTTAAAAGACACATGATCTGGCCTTGTTAAGTACAAAAAATAGGCAACTTGTTACCTTTGTCCTAGTTTTATTTTCTATAAATAGGCTACTGTCATCAATTAAACTTGGACATGTCTACTTAATGGAGTAATAATTACGTTGCACATTATAATCATGTATCAAAATACAGCAGGTCAACAGCTTTTGTCTTTTGTGACAAGTTTACACAGCGGATTTTAGTTTTTATTGCTTCATTATTATAACTTGTCCCAATGTGCTGGACTGCACCTGCTTCTTCCCAGAGGCAGGTAGTGAACATGGTTCGATCAAAGATGTGAACATTAATGTATGCAACATAGGGTTTAGGTGACAGTGCATCAAGGTCCCTAGATGTGTTTGTGTTTTCCAGCTGTTTATGTAATAGGTTTATTAAATTCTCAAGGACTGAAGGTGATGAATTAGGCTTCAGTTCAAAAGTGCTTGCTAAGTGATACACACCAATTAATACTGTTCTGGCTGGCTAAGCTATAATGAACCCAAAATCCCTTTTTTTCACAAGCAAAATCACATCATTAAAATTTTAATCTCTACTGGGTCTCTGTTGACCTCTTTGCTTTAGTTCTTCTCTCTCTCTCGTCCAAAAATGTGAGCAATTTCCAAATTATACTGTGGCTCCAACAGGAGCACTTCCATATACACACACTGCACCTTCCAGCACACACTCAAACACCAGCCCATGCTGATAGCAATGGGGAACTGGAAAAAAAAAGAATGGAAATGAGGAAATGGGGATAATTACATGAGCAGGGGAAAGGATGGGGTCATTCACTAAAGCTACAATTAGCAAAGTGTCGCCAAACTGCTGCCCTGTTGGGACAATGCAGATCTAATCTATTCTAGTCTATTTACAATTTACAGATTACAATGTGGCAAACATCTATCTGAACATGATGTAAGAAAATCACAACATTGTGCATGACAACAAATTCAGCAGCAAAGCGAGCGTGATAATAATATCCGAGATAACAATATCTTTTGCCTTCTGTTTCGAAGTGGGGGAATTTACAACTCACAGCAACTGAAAATAACAGTCTCGTTAGTCTTGTTTGATATCTGGTGTCATTTTTCTACATTTCTAATCCACTGTTAGTGTAGGTAGCACACATTAGCTCAAAGGGCTAACTGGGCTTGTTCACTGTATTACGTGAACGTCACTGTCGCGCTGAACGTTCTGGCAAACGCCATCAACACCCTATACAGAAAAGAAAGGAACAAGTAGTCGAATAGTCATATTGAATATCTAAATCTGATTCAACTGACATTATCCTAAATCGGGTACAGCTCTAGATTTTCTCAAGTTCAGGGAACTTTCATTTTTACATCCTGAGTCTTGCTTGTGTTTAGGTTGAAGCAATGAAAGTTGAATAATGTTGAAGAATTATTGTGGATTTGAACACACCTGCATTAACTTCAGGGTTTTTCCAGTATTACGCCAAGTCCACAATCTTTTCAGCACCTTAACCAAGTGTTGTGAGCACCTAAACATAACCATCAAAGTTTTACATTGTATTATATATCATTGCAAGAGTGGAAAACAAAACAGGCTGCAAGCAAAAAATTTGCAGATGCATTCAGTATGAACATTTGTAGGCTTTGCATGTAGTATGCTATTAAATTGCTGATTTTCAACAAGTTTTGTGTCATAACAATGAATGAACTGTGGTAAACTCCATCTTATCAGCACCCAGATCTCCCTGCTCATCTGCCAGCTCAAATCCAACTGATGACAAGAAATACGTCATTTTTGCTGGCTTGCTCAAACTACAGATTGTACTTCTGCATCTTCGTATATCTGTCTAAAACTCAGACCAAACTCAGATCAAACAGTAAAACTAGGCAGTGCTGATCAAGTATAAACCAAGATTCTGTTACTGTATTGCCCATTTCTCACCCTCCTCACATATTTTGTCTTAAAGTTTAACTATATTTTAAGATTGTGCAATAGCAACTAGCTGCCATATTGATTCCTGTGTCAAAACAGACAAGCTTTTATTACGTTACCCACCAGCAGCAGTGTTTAGTGGTCAAATGCAATCTCATAGTTGTAGGTTTTCTACCTCTTGAGCTAAAGTGAATACCACAGCCCTTTTCCTCTGTTTCCTCTTGTCATGTAGCAACAATTTTAAAAGTATCTGTGTCGTTCCACTGCAAAGACAGCCCAGGTTTATGAATAGCCTATCTTTCCAGCAGTGAAGTACTTCTTTAACAACATTCCCTCTTTATGTTAACAGAAGTACATAGTAGGCCTACATAAAGGAGACAGGGCCACAAGAAAGTTATAGCTGATTAACTTTTACAGTATGGGGTTAAAAGTTTGCAAATGTAAGCTGAATCCAGTGGCAGCCACTAAAGTGAAGCTAAGACGGGAGAAATATGAGCCTTGTGCTTCTCTGTTACAGTAATGAGTTAATGGAGTTATTACAACCACCTTGGCGCTGTTCATATCAGTCTTTTCAGGTCTATAGCCACTGCATCGATTCAGTTTCCACATTAACACGGTTCAGTTTTCCCCGCTAATAACAGATGTAAGTTTTCTGCATGAGAATCAATGAGAAGGAGATCCACACTCTCCTTAGAGTAAGGCATGATAGGCATTTGGAGTTACACTTACTAACTTTAATGGACAGGTAATTTAAAGTTTAAAATTACAGCAGCCTCCTGACCACTGCGTGAGGGTGAGCACATCGATGATTAAAGGTCAAGGTTCCACTCTTCCACTTGGCTTTGATGTTGACAAATTAAAAACCAGATGTGAAAAAAAAAGAGACGGAGAAGAAATCCATCTCAGTCGTGCTGAAGAATTAGCTGAGGGACTTTCTCTCACCATCTTCTCATTTCATCTCGTCCTGTTTCACTCATTACACCCAGTCTTTGTTCATTCCCTGTCTTTAATAACCCCGCAAACACACACACACACACACACACACACACACACACCAGCTATCAATCTTTAATTCACCTGCGCTCCCCCTACGACTCACTCTATCGATCTGGATACTGTGAAAGAGTGTGTGTTTACAGAATAACTGTGCTCATGTGTTGTGTGTGCTTGCAAAGCCATGTGTTTGTGTGATTTTCTAATGTGTGAGGGAAACAGAAACAACAGAAAGAAAAAAAATGACCAAGTGAGAAAATTATGTCTCATCTCATCTCACATCTCAGCTTTAAAAAGATCACATACATAAAGTGATTCTCAACGGTGCCAATGTAAGAACCTAATGGATGTACAAAACATAAAATAATTAACTATACATACAACCATGCAGCATGGAAAATCATGGGTGTCAGAGAACACTCATCCATGCAGAGTATCTACGAACAGGCCTCCTTGCAGAGAGTATGAATTACTACCCTCTGGAAGAAGATTCAGAGTTCCTCGCTGCAAACTTAATAGATTTAAAAATTCTTTTGTCCCGGTGTCCATCAAGCTCTTAAATAGTAGCATGTAAAGGCCATTGTTTTTGTTTCTGTTCTTCATTAGTGACATTCAAGGCCGGGATGCTCTCAACTTTTGCACACTTCTACACTTTAAAGGCTACTGTTTCTAAATTGTCTGTATATATTTATACATTTTTTCTATCTTATTCCTTTGTGATCTTTTGTGATCACACGTGTGAGGCACATTTTCTAGCTTCTGATTGTCTGTTCATGTCTGTTGGTATGTTCTTATGGAATTGAATGCTTTGTGTGGCTGCAGCATGGGTGAACAAGCCCAGGACAAATTTCCCACTTGTGGGACAATAAAGTTCATCTTATCTTATCTCATCTTAACTATCCACATGCTGCTTTATTTTAATACCAAACTGCAGAACCAGAAAACCTCCACCAATCAAGCGTAACAAACACCATAGGCAAACCCACACGGCTGCAGCTTTAGCGCTCATTCACATCTCCATGGAGACAGAAGTCAATTATATCCTTCATATGGATACACACACACACACACACACACACACACAGTCCCTCTTCCTCCACACCATCCCTACACATGCAGATGTAACGGCATGAGAGAACATGTGTTTATTGCACAACCCTCATCAGCATGCATACATTAAATGTTTCGTCACTGTCTAATGCAGGGTGTGCAAATTACAGGTTTAAGCTCCTTCCCTCTCCTGGATAGACAACCCAGCCTAGCCAGTTGGAGTTGCTCATGCAGTGACCAGTAGATGCTCACTGTGTCAGCTTCCCCTCTCATAAACACAGACAACTGCACTGAACCCAAATCTCTGAGATGTTTATTCAAAGTGGGACATTTGTGACAACTAAACACATGAATTCGCTCTGTGTAATTGTCACAACGCGTCCTTCTTATGTTTAGTCATTTTTGCACCTATCTGCATATGTTCCCCTGTCATTACCTCCTTCCTGCCATTTGCCACCTGCCCCCAGCATGTTCCCACCATTCCCAGTCACCTGATCCCCTTTCTCACCACCACACCTGTTCCCCACTCTCTCATTAACCCCCCTGCATATTTACCAGCCTTTTTTCTCCAGTCTTTTGCAACATTGTCAATTGCACGACACAGTCTTAGCATTCCAGGAATCAAGTGTTTTGTGCACCGAACCAGAGCTTTAAACTTTTTTTTTGACAGCCAATATGGCCATTAACATTCCAGAATACTGGGCATGTACTTTAAATAGTCATATAACCCTACATTTAAACAGCTATAAAACACACAGGAAGTGAACACTTGCCTCCTGGGTGAAAGTCAGTGATTAGTGTTGGTGATTGGACTAATCCACAACCACTTCCACCTGCCCTACTTGGACTTTTCTGACTCTGACAGGGCTCTTGCCGGCATGAATGGATGGCTTTGTTTGTCGTTATCTGATGCAGAAGTCACTACCCAAGCACTGGTATTCCAAGACTTTGCAATGAGACTGCACTGATTGAACAGAGTGACCAATCAGAGGCAAATATATAAAAGGACTCCATTAAGGAAGTACCAAGCACGGTAAACCTCTGTGATAACATCCAGGGAATCACCAAGCCCACCATCCACTGCCTGGCTCACTGTGGTGGAGCCTATCTCCAGTCTAATCTATGAGGATCTCTCATAGATTAAGACAAACAAAAAAAACATAACCTCAACAATGGAGAAACAGAGAAGTTTCGTATTTGCCTTGAAAAATGATTTCAAAGATTAGTCAAGTGCCAAAATAGCTGTGAATCATTGTCAGTTGACTAATCATTTAATTGACAAATCATTTCATCGCTTCCTCACAGTAAGACCTTCCCTGGCAAAGTGTGTGGATGTGTTTCAGTGAGCCAAATATAAAAGCCTTACCTGCTCATCCAATTCATCAGCTGAGTGCGTAAAATGTAAATGAAGTGTGTAGGTGTTATCGTGTCTGTATTTTATGCAATATGGGTATGTAAAAGTCAGCCCACCGTGCAGAAAACACGGCATCAGCCTCGGGGGCACAGTTAGGTGATTTTGATTACGACATGGATCAAAGGCACTCAGCTCAGCAGATGCCTCACTGTAACACCTATTCCTCACAGCGTTTAGTATGCCACTGCTGTCCGTGGGAGAATTTAAAACACAGAGACAGAGACACAGAAAAAGAGAGATTGAAGGGGTGTAATCTGAGAAAGGCAGAAAAAGATAAATTAAAAAGGGAAAATCTGTTGCGGAAGGAAGTGTATGCGTCTGTGTCATACTTCATACAGACACTGATAAGCAATTCACAGGCATACATGCACACACATGCCGTACTTTCAGATTCATGTGGTATGTGTAGCTGCACGCTGAGCATACAGATTCACAGGCAGGCGCATAAATAGTTAGCAGATCACTGAAGCTGAGGATTTGCTCAAAGTCAGTAAAAAATGAGGAGAACCAATTAATAACAGTTCTGACAGCCTCTCTCATCTTCCCATCCTCTTTCCAACACTCTCTAAACCCTTTGTGTGCAACATTCTGACAGTAATTCAATGTAATTCCACTATCATCTCATCAGCAAAATGTCTACCCTCTTAAGTAATGAGGTGGAGGAGGGAAACAGATCAGTACCTGGGAGTAGCCTCCTCATCAAGCTGGATGTTAATATTTTGGTTGCAATATGCCAGAGATCAAAGCATCGTCCTGCTGTGTTAAATTACAGCGCAGTCAACCCCTCTGAGGTTGTTATGATCTTTGATTTCTCGCAGTCCACACCTACAGTACCTCAACAGGGAACAAAGAGCTTTAGACGTCTCACAGGGTGTGAATTTTAAAGTGATTAAAAAATAGAGTCCGCACATTATATGCTCCCATAAGTATTTAATTAATTTGCCACCAGGGTGAGGTTTGGAGCTACACGCTCATTGTCAGACATATACAATACAGAGACACACCTTTAAATGCCTACGAGGCCAGGTCACCTGATTTTTGCAAGAGAGACACAAAGAGAGGAGGGCTTGAACAGAAGAGTCAGCACCCACAAAGAACTCTCTTCAACTATTAATTAAAATGAAAAATGAAGCTGCCATTTCATCCATTAACTCACCTACAAAAGATTGTAACAAGAGAAAACTCCCGGCTGAAACAGACTCATGAGCAGCAGCTCTACAAACATCTTCTGTAAAAGGCTGTCACGATAACTGCAATATTGCAATTTCCACTACTGACAATCGAACTGCAGGGGATGGCAAGCGACCGCTACAACTGCTTATCATGTTTATCCTTTTTCTTCTTCAAGGGAGTTCAGTGTATTTACACATGATACAAACACCAGATGAGCTGCTGAGCGTCTATCCTGTGCTGAGCGCTGCATGTTTGCTGTTTTTTCTGGTGGCGGAGAGTTAAAAAATATAGAATTTTGGGTAAAACGCTGCAGCTGTTCTTCACAGTCACTTTTTAACTTTTTTCACAACCCTTTTTTTTTTTTTTTTTTTAGATATTTTTGGGAGGCTTTTTGCCTTTATTTGATAGGACAACTGGGAGAGAAGGGGACGAGTGATATGCAGCAAAGGCTGCCTGCTCTACCAGGTGAGGTAGTGGGTGCAGCACTCTTCAAAGTCACTTTTTACCCATCTGTCCCAAGTGCAGGAGGGTCAGCACAAATACCGCAAAGACCAACCATCCCATCGCACCAACAATAATGACAATGGAGGAGAAATGAGTACCAAACCCACACAGATTAGCAGGTCTGTCCTCTCCCATTACACTCTTGAGCCTTCACTTGTTCCAGAGCAAGTACTCTACCTTGTGCCAACATTTTTACTTCTGCAGATATTCGCTTTCATAGCAGCCAAACGCAACCAAAGCGTCTCAGCTAAATAATCGCAGTGCCCATTATTGCAACACAGTCTCATCTAACCTCTTCACATATCGACGTTGGGTCATGGACTTACCACATCTAGATACAACGTGAAAGGTACCCTGGGTGTGTTGGTTGTTGACGTTCCGGGATGCCATGTCAAGTTCTGCCTGTTACATGCATTGGATTTCACATACTGTCTCTTTCAAAATAAACACACGACAGTACAACAACGTAAATTGATGTTTTTTCCCTCCAGCAACTAAAGCCAATGGTTGGGTTTACGCAACAAAAACACATGGTTGGGTTCAGGGAAAAAAACAGGGTTTGCCTTGATAATCTTACGGGAGGGGAACACCGCTCTCTTGGGTGAAAGACAATGTTTGCTGGACCCGCCCACCTTAATTGGACTTTTGCGACCTTAACGTTCGTTCCCACTGCATTTCCCCCTATTGCCACCGAGCGCTGTTAAACTATAAAGGCGACTGGTCGTGTATCATGCCAGCGTTCAAGGACGACTTTTTGCATCAGTGTCTGACACCACAAGTCACTGCTCAAGCGCTGCATTTGGATGACTTCAGAGTGAGACAGGGGTGATTATTGCGGCTCATTGCTGTTCTATGTTCCGCATTTAACAATAAACAAGAATTAAAGTTTAAAGTTTTAAACCTGTCCTCTTTGTCATTTAAAAAGAAACAATATATCTAATAATAGCCTAAAAATAAAGCTTATTTACAAAGCACTGAAATCAGGATGAATTATGTTATTTTCAAAACAACAAATAATGCCCGGTATGCCGCAAATCCCGCTGTTGAGCCGCCCCTAATCACCGCAGAGGAAATTCCTTTGCCACGACAGCCCTACTTCTGTGTACTGTACCATCTGCACTGCAATTCACACTACTTGTTCCTTTTGTTGGCCAGCAGGACAGATTCACCGAGGATCCTTGTAAATCCGGTAAAAGAGCTGTCAGAGGAGCGAGCGTGAGAGAGAGACAGAGGCCCCGAGGATGTCAGTTGTTATATAGACGGCAGCAGTGTGCCTGATGGGCCTCGAGTTTCAACACTGCCATGGCTGTTCGGATGTGGATTTTCATCGATGGAAGAGGACGGGAATAAAGTTTACTTTTTGCTGAGGATCCAATGAGCAAACCCCCGAGAGTAACAGGCTGGTAATGACACACACTGTGGCAGCTTGCTCAGTTTGCGTAAAAATATCTGCTCTGAGAGTCATAAAACTCTGCCTCCTTGGCACATAGAGTATACTGCAGTCCTTCAGTCTTCAGCTGGCACCCAGTGAGGAGCAGGGCAGATCCAGCATGCAGATCAACACAACTGATCATCCATACATGCTAACCAAGAGGAAAACACATTTCATTTGTTATATTTCATCCTGATAAATGGGCTGAACGTTTCCTATTCGTATTCACCCCACTGCAGCCCTGTTAGTCACAGCTGCACTGCTGCGACAGTTAAGGGAACATCCTGCTGCTGCTGGGCTGCCAGCAAACAACAACACCACCAGCAAAATGCTGTTCTGCACTTTAAAAACAAAGGACAGTGCACACTCAAAATAGATTCCTTTAACAATTACTTGGAAGAAAAAAAACATGTTTGTGATAATTGCTGGGACGCCTGTGCGTTAACAGTGACACTGTTTCTGTGATGAAGGATTAATTACCAACTTAAGGAGGCTTTTGGGAGGACAGTTTGTGTTTGTTTTTTTAGATGAAGAAGGGGCTGCACTTTCAAAGGTTCAACTTGGTGGTAAGCACCTAATAACATGGTTGGGGTAAGTAAAAAGGCAAAGTCACAGATGAACTTTCTCAGTTCACACTATCAATCTTTGACCCTCTTTACACCTTGCATTAAAGTGTATCTCAGACCCAGACTGTATCTAGATATAATTCAACCAGTTTATATGGATACTTTCGTCGGATCAAACTGGTCTCATCGTGACTCCGTCCATGTCTTGAATATCAACGAGCTTACTTCTGTTTTCTTGCTAGTGGCTCAGCTTGTTAACAGGCTGATGGCAGCTACCTCACTGATTTGGAACAGCTGCACATGATTATGAATTTCCGCCCACGTGGTTGTTGTATATGGATTGAAAACACTATTGAATTTACACTTGTGTTCAGTGTGTTTACAATGTGTCTCTGACAAGCAGCCACCTCAGGAGCTAAAACACGAAGCCAACAAGGAACAGGTACTTGAGGCTGGCTACAAAAGAGAGTTGACACCCATGTTAAAATGTCTAACTTTACAACACAAAAAACAAACAAATATGTTTACAGCCTGGTAACCACAGCCGCGACAACTATGCGAGGTTGAATTTTTTATATAACTCACCTGTATATATTCATTAAGGCCCCTTCACTCACTCCAAAACTGAGGCTTCAAAATGAGAGACCACAAACCAACAGGTGACGTCATGATCGCTACGTGTATTATTTTATTCAGTCTATGGCAGTGGTTCCCAATTTGTCCAGCCTGGGGTCCAGATTTCTCCTTAGTCATTAGTTCAAGGTCCACACAGTTTTAATATATTCAGCATCATTTGGCCATGTCATCAAGTTAGTTTGCCGTCTGTCATGTAGCTGTCCAGCAGTCACTCACTCTACAACAATGGCACGTAAAAATAACAACTCTGTGCCAGAAATTCACAGTCCTTCAAAATAATGTGTGTTTTTTTTCCAAAGCTGACACGTTTGCGAGTCACTTGCAGTCCATTCAGAATGGACCCGCAACACACCAGTTGGGAACCACTGGTCTGTGGTCCTTGAACACTCCAGAGGTGGTTTGGCTGATTGGATCACAATCTATCCTCATTGCATTTTGGATGCATTTAAACCTGTACCTGACTGCAATCCAATCACCTACAACACATTTTCATGCAAGGTGTAAAGGATGTCTCTGTCTGTCTTTCCTTAGCCTTCTCTCTGCTATCCTGTTGGGCAGCTAACAAGGGAGACAACATTATCAATAAAATCCTTGCTATCGGCCCGTGCTGATGCTTGCTTTTGGTTTTTGGCTCTCAGCTCCATTTATATCACTCTCCTGCCACACCATGGAATGAACCTGACAAGCCATCCTGGCACTTCTTTTAATTAAAAAAGCCAAAGTGAGTGAAGACAGCACTTAAAGCACTTGCATGAGGATGACCCCATCATCCTTAACTTTAACATTAGAGAGGAAGCTACACAGCGCTTCTGGGATCAAATCAGAGCAGCAGTAACACCGTCGACAACAATTACAAAATGACAGACAGTGCTATTATTATATCTTTACGCTTACATTCATAAGTAGCGAACAAGCAAACTGTTACTCCAGAGTCAGCTGCCACAGACAAAATGAAATATTTTATTCAGCTACGCACGAGAGGCATTAGTCTTATCAAACGCTGCCATACACGAGATAAAGCGGTTTGAACTCAGAGTTAGTTTCAGCTGCAGACCTGTCACTATAATTAATATTACTCTCAGTGACTTTCAGGACACCCAAGGGCACAGCAACAGTTCACAGAGAAACTGACAGACAACCATAGACAGCCCCTGTTTGCTACTCTGCCCACTGTTCAATATAATAGGTCCCTGTAGGGATTTACTGGCATAATCATTCATAGATTTGACACAGTGTCTCTCCACGCTCTCCCTTTTGCTCCTTTCACCATCCCTGCATCACTCTGCTTGTATACCTGCTTGTGTTTCTCTAAGAGCATGACTTCTCAAAGCCTCCACAGTGTTTAACTTCATTTGCCAGTGATCCTTGGGATTAATAAGGTTAGTATTTATAAGAGGTTTCTTCTTGATATGGTGTTACACAGCTTTGAAAGTCAGTGGGTTTAAATTTCTAGATCTTTATTTCCACCTAAAGTGGCAACAACTTATACAAAATCTTGACAATGGAAACAATGACCGCCTACTCGTTGCTAAAAATCACTACTGAAATCAATAAATGTAGCTCCTGTTCATGCATTCATGACACAGAGAGCAGTCAGTGCTCAAATCAGTCTGTTTTCATCCCATCATAAGATCCCATTAGTCCTGTCACTCCTTTGCCTTTTTAGTTAACCCCCAATGGCTTAAAGTCTTACTTAAATATGTTTGTTTTGCGTGTGTGTGTGTGTGTGTGTGTGCTTTAAAGTGTTCCAAATTGAATGATGGCACTAGAGAGCCAAGGACATGATTACCATAGCAACAAGCAGAGATAATGCGTTGGTTAGGGCCGCTGAGTATTTGTTGTGTGCTGGTTTGGAGCGCGACCAGCAGGCACAGAGAATTCCTTCCTTTATTCATTATCATCTCTCTCATTTTATCCTTTTTTTCTCCTTCGTATAATTTGTTGGACAAAAAAAAAAAAAAAACGCTACGTAGAAATAAACAGCTGCCATCTTTCTATAACACAAACACACATGCACACGCAGGGACTTTCGGTGTCAGTGTTTTCACACGTTTTTACCTTGTAATAAAATTACAACTAAAACATTTAGGTCTTTTGCATATACGCACACACACACACAAAGCGGCTTCACACCTCCTCCGTAGGATGGCACATCACAGACACTTTTTACAGTAGTTGCTAATCTGGCCTTTCACACCACTATGCTGTGCAAGCTCTCAGCAGGCTACATACAGTAGCTGAGCTGACACCAACCCTCCTCTGCCAAATTAGCAGTTTATGAGTTGGCTCGAACAAAAGCTTGCCCAGTGTTCACAAAGCCTTCATGTGTTTTTATTGCAACACATGTTGAAATGTCATCCGGAAGGAACTTATTTTTTGCCGGATCATTCAAGTACATTTAAACAACCAACTTTCACTGAAAAAAAACTTAAATTACTTTTTAATGCAAAGACTGAAAACAAGAAGCTCTTTGCTATATCCTGTGATGATGAATACCATGACTATATTTGGCTTTGCCGCGTTTTCACTGATTTGTGTGTTTCAGAGTCACTAGTCTCTGGCCTTGACTGCCGCAACCCATTAAACGCCTCTCATCTCCCACATCTGCTGCCTCTCTTTTCTCTTTACTGAAAAAATAAACCGCTGTCACGAGGGATAACAATGTGTGTGATGCACAAATCCATGCACTCACACTCAGGTTGGCAAAATTATCAGATCAAAAATGAGAACTAAGATGGAAAAGACTTAGAAAAGAAATATGCATTGATCACTGATTGTTTATGTTCTGAACAGCATGTCACTGAGCTTGTCCATTCATGTTTTTATCACCTCAGAAACACTGCTAGAATAAGATCTGGTTTAACTTTTTGTCTAAATCAAAAAACCTTGCAACGACTTCAGACTGTTCAGAAAGCAGCCCCAAGGCTTTAAATCAAAACCAGGAAGCATGACCACACCACACCGGCTTTAGCCTCTTTGTATTGACTCTGTTTGTTTAGGACCGACTTTTAAATCTCATTGATTACTTTTAAGGCTTTTAATGGCCTGACTCCAGATTACATTTCAGACCTGTTAGTCCCTTATGAACCTCTGCGTAGTTTGAGATCCTCAGGCAGAGGTCTTCTGCTTGTCCCACAGCCCAAGCTGAGGACCAAAGGGGACAGAACTTTTGCAATCACGGCTCTAAGACTCTGGAATGACCTGCATGAGGATATAAATCTGTCTGAATCACTCGCTTCATTTAAGCCTCTCCGAAAAACATACTTCTATCGGAAAGTATATCCTGACTTTATCTGAGTTGTTTGCCTATGGATTTATGGAGAGCCTTTGGTGTTTACATGAGTTTTCACGTGTATGTGTGTATTCACTGACTTTTGTCAGAGCATGATGTGTCACCATGGGTTCAGCCTGACATGAGACATGCTGTTTGCACGTTTTCCTCCCAGTCAGGTGGTAACATGCCAAGTAAAACACTATGAAGACTACCATCCTGTTTCCTTTATACTCGGTAATCTGAGGGCAAGAGGCAAGCTGCTGTTAAAGGGCTACACACACAAACACACCAAAACTGAAAGTCACTTCAGCTGAATGTTATTACTATTTCCTACAGTGTTACTCCCTCTAACAGGTTTTGCTATTGGCAATAAAAGGAGGAAAAGTGTGTTATGGATGTGATTTTCTTCTGAACACAGGATAACAGAACCCTGACTGAGCAGAAAAGGTGTTCACACAGCACATAACTACACCAAAGTGGACTATTTTAAACCTCACACACCTCTGTTGGGAGGCGTTAAGACAAAAGAAGTCCCAGAAGTAAGGCATCTTCAGGTGATACCAGGGATGCATTGATCTGACAGCGATATCGGGACTGACTAATAGCTGGATCGGGTGTAAGTGACAATGGGGCTGATCTGTTCAGTTCAATTCTATATTTACAGTTTCAGCTGCTATTTTAGATTATATTGGAAATGAAAATCCTATTTGAATTCAATATTTACAAAGAATTTACATTTCTGTTTATTTTAAATTTGATTATACTATGGTGTATCGTTATATTTCCACCCACACCTACTACAGGTTGCTGCAAACATAGTAACGCACTAGCAAAGAAGCTGCAAGGAAACATGGACTCAAACAGTGCACCATTAAAATGTTTTCTTTATTAAATCATTGTACAAAGAAATAGCCACATGTCAATGGGACCCACCGCAGGTAAAACAGTAAACTCACAGGCATTTTATTGAGCGTGCTGCTGCCTGATTGGACCTGATGTGTGTCAGAGCAAAAGGTCAGAGCTTCAAAAGGGCACCTGATGATGAAGCCTGTTGGAGATCAGGACACGTATGCAACTAAATAAAGCATTTTAATGCTTCACACATTTCTGTGGGGGGTTGTACTGACACACATACAACTGATTTATTAATAGATCTGATATTAAGTTAAGCACAGCCTCATGCCTCCTAATGCTTCCCTCTATCAATTATACCTACCTCCTGCTTCCCTCTCAGTGTGAGTGTGTGTTTATGTGTGTCCAACAAGGAGACAAAAACCACAACTGCTCCTGCCTATTTCAAATGCTGCCAAGCTAGGAACTCGGTCTGATTCACAGCTTGTTATCACAACACACAGTGTTGCAGTGAAGGTGAAGCAGGGAGCAAGTTGCACCCTGGTGGCTCAATCTATACAATGCAAACTGTATACAATAGTCCCACCACAGCACAAGGTTTGAATCCTTTCATGAGAGCCATCTAAATCCACTCCCCCTCTCTCCTGCTTGTCTCCTTTCACCTGTCTGACTGACTGACCGATGCAAATGTTGTTTACCAAGCCGGAAAGTAAAGGAAATCGTTATCAATTGAATGAGCTCCCCGCACAGTGCATCAGAGCGACGGTAGGAGACGATGCGTTTAGGTAACAGACTCAGAAAATAGCCCAATGAACCTTTTGTCTCTGCTGCACTGACAGAAATGCAAAGAAGTGGGTACATAAATCCGACATAATCCAGTATCTGATTACTGTATTCAGACGTACAGCGATGCATCCACCACCCCCACCCTTCCTCACATGCAGAAATCGAGCCTGCTCCTACTCTACTCCTCTGCTGTGGTCAGAACGTATTAAAATTTAAATGATTTCTGCTCAGCCTAACTCGCACAGGGCAACAACATGTTACATCAGTCAATAAGTCAAAAAGAAAAGTGGTGAAAATCTGTCGATGCGGTTAAAAAATTCTGTGTTTGAACTGGACATCAAAGTTGACATTGAGAGCACCTGAACACAGACCCTCTGCCGCTGTTCACCTTTCCAAAGGTTGCACCGACTGAAAAACAAGCTCCATGACTCTGTTACAGAGGTGTTCAATAATTTTCAATCAACAATCCTCAGAGTCCTCCATTATGATATGCGTCAGCCAGTTTGACACTGGAATAAATAGTTAAATTGCTTGCCCCCTTATGTGACCTGTGTGTGTGTGTGTGTGTGTGTGTGTGTGTGTGTGTGTGTGTGTGTGTGTGTGTGTGTGTGATACCATGTGCTGCAAGAAGCACATGAAATAAAATGCACCTACACAGGTACACACTGAGAAGCAAACTCATCTTCACTTGTCGTGCTTTCACCCACAACGCAGTGCCAGAGCAGATGGTGAGCACAACCCCGAGTTCACTTCCTGAAACAAAAAGAAACAGCTAGAGAGGTGGAGGAGGGGGTAGAGACTGTCTATCTCGTCCCATACTGTCCTTCCCAAAGAATTACTGTCAGCAGGAGACAATGCAGCACTGAGTGATTAGCACGCACGCACAGGTATTGTCTCTTGTCATCTCTCTGTGTCTCTTTTCATTTCTATCTCCCTCTTCTTCTCTCTATCTTCTCGCTCATTGTTCCTATAGAGCTGTGAGCAGAAACTCTAGCCCATCCTCATCTATTGTCATAAAGCAATTTTCACCATCCTCTGCCTACTGAACTTTTAATGACAAACTGACAGGAAGACCGCACTGGCACATGGCATGGAATTCTAAAGAGGAATCTGTGGATAGAAGAATGTATATGTGTCTTTAGGTGAGGTTTTATTTAAACAGCTATGATGCTGCATTGTGGTTTTATATCTCTGCAAACCAGCCGAGCTACACTTTACATCCATGTCTGTAAAACAGGGAGGCTTCACACACATCTTCCCCCCGGCGCACAGAATACAATATATACAATCAAGGTGGGCACCTTCAATTAGTGTCACCAATTCAGAATCCGACCACGTCTCCCCTTCTGTTCATGATGTTAAATAGCGGCCTAGAAAGTGTTGTAGACCATAAAGATGTCACAGTGAGGTTGACCTCTGACCTTTTGGATATATAAGGCCATCATTTTATCCTGTTAAACATCTGCGTGAAATTTAGTCCTAATCATAATGCATGAATTCTTGGGTTATGGCCAAAAACGTGTTGTGAAGTCACGGTGACCTTGACCTTCAACCAACAAATTCTAGTAAGTTCATTCTTGAATCAAAGTGGACGTTTGTGCCAAACTTGAGGGAATTATCTCAAGGCCTTTATGAGATATGGCGTTCACAAGAATGAGGCAGGTGCAAGGTCATAATGACCTTGACCTTTGCCGACCAAATTCCAATCAGTTCATCGCTGAGTCCAAGTGGACGTTTGTGCCAAATTTGAATAAATTCCCTCAAAATGTTTTTGTGACATTGCATTCATGTGAATGAGACGGACACAAGGTCACAGTGACCTTGTTGATTGGTTTTTATTGTTGTCAGTGTTATCACAGTTGCAAATTTATCTGATGATTGCTGTACAGCACACAACAAATTTCAGAAAGGACTATGTATCTATCTTGATCTTTGACCACCACACTCTAAACAGTTTATCGTTGAGTCCAAGTGGACGTTTGTGCCAAACTTGTAAAATTTCCCTAACAGTGTTCTTGTGACGTCACATTCATGTGAATGCGATGGACACATGGTCACGGTGACCATGTTTTTGGTGTTGCCAGTGTTAATATAGTTGTCGGTTCATTTATCTGACGATTGCTGAAGGGCACACAACAAATTTCACAAAGGACTAATAAATGTTTATCTATCTTACCTATGATCATAAAAATCTAAACAGTGCATCATTGAGTCAGAGTGGACATTTGTGCCAAATCTGCAGAGCTTCTCTCTAAATGTTCATACATACAGACAGATGGATAATCTACAGTGTATTACACTAAAGAGTAGCATCACTATCAGCAACTACAGTGTGCAGCTTCTGTTAGGATTAACACATGCTTTAAATATGTCCTCTACGTCTGTGCACATATTTACTCTACATATATTATCTAAACAGCAATGCACTGAATCCATATTGTCAATGTTCTTTATCGCTGCCTGACATGTGGATATATTTGTGCTCATGAACATGTGACTAACCCAACAAAAACCTGGCTTGCACAGCAACACCCTCGTAGCATAAGTGACTGCCAGTCACAGATAAGCAGTATATGATGGCATTCATAGAGCAGTAAACAGCCGGGCGTTAACACCTGTTTAACATATGTGAGACTTCCATACGATCATGTAACAGTATTGTTGACACAATCTCTACCATCCTTCAAATCATCTGTAGAATAACAATTGAGATATGTGACCAACTTTAAAGGATCTCGTCTTTAGGAGAAAATTTGAGAAAATACAAATTTGGTTTTTATTTATATTTTATTAAACTAAATCTACTCTGGTATTTGTATTTCTGGGGTGTAGGAGTACCAACAAGAAAGGTCTTTGGCTTGATGCAGCTTGTAGTTGTCACAGTCCTGCTCTGCGTTCAGAGGCCTTCGTACGTTTTGTTTAGCACTATTTGGCCTTATTATCTTTTTATTTTGTTATATTAGTAATCTGTGTTGGTTTTCACATGTTCTATTGTCAGGATTTCTTTACTATATCTGGGGTTTTGAGGTCTTTCTTTGTTGCATTTATCCAGTTAGTCATGTATTATTTTGTCACACTGACCTTGTGTGTCTTGTCTTGTTTTACATCCTGTCTTTGTGTGTTTTCCCACCTTAGTATTTGTCTGCCTGCCCTGATGTGTTTCATCAGCCCTGCTGTCTCCATTCCCTCGTTATCACCTTCCTCCCTGTTGCAGTCTGTGCGCTCCCCTTTGTCTCGGCCAGTTCATCTTTTCTGCTCCAGAAGCATTCAGCTTAAGTCTTTGTGTTTTCCCAGTGTTTATCAGACTGTGCTTCAGTTTCTTGACTCAAACCTTTGCTGAGTATATTTGGATACTTTTGCCAAACCCTGCTTGTAAATAAAGACTTTTCCCTCTAACCACTGTGTTCAGAGTTTTGTTATTGAGTCCTTAGTCCCAGTGTCTCTGATGGTAGTGACGAACGCTCCTACAGGCCTACGTTAGCAAACATATCCTTTGGCAACATCATTACACTAAGCTCAACCGGGGAATCCATTTTCTGTTGGCTGTCAACGATAAAGCCTCTCAATGGCCAATATTTCAGAAGATCCTGTGTAACAAGTATATAGCCGAGCCAAGAATTCCTCTTTCGTGCACTGGTCATTGTTTACGGCTCGATTTGCAGAACAACATTTTTGGCTAATCTATATAAACACATGCCTGCATATGAATAAAGATAAACTAGAAAGGAAATATAGACAGAAGCTAATAAAAAACTCAACTATTGTCAATGGCCGTTGGGCTCTGAATTTGCATTTCTGCCAATGCGTTTGACTCTTTTGCTCTCCACACTGACTGTTCGCCTGCAAGAAACCAAAGCCTGCTAAAATGTGATTGGTCAATAGCCTACTGTTCAGACTAAAAGCAGAAAACAGAAACCAATATTTTGTACCGTTGCCTACAGATTCTGCATGCATATGCAGATATCTGTTTTTAGAGATTACACTCAGCTGTGACATGACACAAGCCAAATCTTTTTCAGGCTTCTGGCATGTTACTTCCAGACCCAAGAGCCTCTTCAGATGCAAACACAATCTGTTGGTACCAAGCTCAGGGGAAAACGTAGTGGCAAAGCCACTCACCATCTCGGTCTTCACCAAATACTGCTTGCTTTTCCAGGACAGTTTTCTTCCTCTCCTTAGCTATTATGTATAACTTTCATAAAATAGCGTGTGACTGGGATGTGTTTGAAGTGGCTGTAGTAGTAGTGTCAGAACCGTTGCCTTCGTGTCTGTTTTTAAAGCAGACACGTCGATACAACGAACAATCACACCCCACCAGGAGGTGTCAGGAGATTTCTCAGTTACAGAAACACGACTGTCAGTCATCTCAGGCACGAGGCATTCGTCTTTACAAACCTTAGTACGGTTCACTTCATGAAGCCTGATCAATTATTCCCAGCAGTGCTGACACATCAATATGGTTAAACAGTATTGGCAGAGGATCATCAAGGTGTAAAGATACTAATCCAGTGCCTGCTACACATTTATTTTAAACATTTCATGCATGCCACTATGGTATTACCATCTCTCTGCGGTCCATTATGAGAAAAACAACACTGTGAAGTTGAAAGACAGACCTCAAAGATGACCTTTTTGGATTCCTCTAGCTCTAGAGAACTGAATCCATTTGTTGCTGGCAGGAAAATGTGCTTTAAGCCCACAGTTACCTGCCAGGTGTAGCTCTGTAAATTTCACTTTTGGTCCAAGCATGTTTACTCACTGCCCCGACCATTCTGGGCTGTTGTTTCTAACGCAGAGTGGCATGGCAGTGAGCCATGGTGTGTACGCTGCTCACCTGTCTCCCAGCTCTCATTACTGGTCAAGCCACATCACAGCCCACTTACATTACATATTGTCTAGACTACCCCAGAGTCTGGACATTATGTAATGCAAGACCAGTCTCAAAACTGAGCCCAAGATGTCCTGAACAGTGTTATGACAGCCCTAGCCAGGTCGTCAAGATTAAAATTGCAATACATGATAAAATGAATATAAAACATTTAAAAGAAAAACAACCATACAGCTCAGGCACATGTTTGAATCATTGTAGAAGACATATGACATGCTTCAATCTCTTGATATCCAGCGTCTTTCACTGTGTCCTCCGCTGTCCTGTTCAGTAGTGAGGAACACCTACATTTCCATTTATAGCACAATACATTAACATGTGCAGCAGTAGAATAAGTTGAGAAGCTGTATGCACTGTGAGAAACCAATACTGTAACAAACACAATTAATGAAGCGGAGAAATCCAGATCAATAAGACTTAATTATGCCTCTGAGATGTTCATATCTACCACAGCTTTTGTTAAAGAGGGAGTCGCTCACACTAAGCATTATCTCAGATTTGTTTCTGGCCTTTTAACCACATTAAAAATCAAAATGGGTGAACATCATCCTCTCAAATAAGAGAAAAAGTCTTATCACTGTGGATGAAAAATTTATGTCCCTGCAATACATATGCAGAGCGTGACACGCACCCTCATTTTATCAGGGGGTCTGCAGAACTTTCATTTGGCATCAACTGCTACAAATGTAAGTCCTCAAACAACCCTAAAATTTCCCACAGATGTGAAACTATTGTCAGGTTGAGGTCTGATGTCTCTAAATCCCCTGTATTGATGCCCAGCGCTATTTTCAGCCTGCACACAGCAAGTATGTTTTCATAAACACTCTGACACACACGCACACACCGATCTGATTCCCCGGTGATCTGCGGAGCTTGAAAAGAAAGTAATGGCACCATATTTTACGTAAGATTCACAGCCTGAGGCCATGAGAGTCAAAGACACAAGTCAGCTGGGCAACAGCGCTGCTGAGGTCAAATCCGACTCAGACACTCTGCCCACACTGCAGAGCTGTCTCACCAAACCACAGAGAGAGGCAGAGGGAAGAGAGAGAGCTAGAAAAAAAAGTGTTTCGGTGTGTGGGAGCAAAGCACAAGCACAAGAGTCCTCTTCCATTCATGGCGTTGGAAAGCATTAGAATTTTTTGTGAGCATAACAGAAAATGAGGGAGGGAGGTTTAAGATTTGTGTGAGAAAGTGTTAATGAAGTGTGGGGAGAAAGAACAAGGGAAAAAGGGGCCATAGTGATAGACAGAACAGAAAGAAACTGTCAGTAAATTCTCTGGAGGTAGCAGACAGCATTTATTCATAAATCCTGTCAGGCTTGCTCGTGACATCCGAAATGAATGAGCTGCTTCTGTATGCCTTGCTGATAAGTCTGGAGACTGAGGATCAAATTTGAAATGTGTAGCGCAAGCTCACTGAAAACATACTGCAGGCTTGGCAGAAGGTGCTTCAGATGGTGCTGGCAAGAGTGGCTTTATGAAATGCCACAATGAGGCACAAAAGGCACATGAGAGAGCACTGTAAGGCTGGAAAGGGGAGTTCTGTAGCTTTTAGTGAGGCAGCGGGTTGTCAGCCATTTTCTCATTCACATAACAAGACTCTTTGAAGCACTACATAAATTTCTCTGGGTTCCACACGAGGAGGGGTCGGTTATGTAGTTAAAACCCTTGTTAAGATACCACTACAGATGTTTCTGTGGTACCATGTGTTAAATTTGTATTTTATTTTACATAATTATGAAACAGTTCGACCAAAAGTTGCTGAATAGTGCTGCAACATGAGTGTCTTTCAAGGTAGGGTGTACTTCTTTGAGAGACTTTGCATAGCATTTTTTCTTATTATCTTTTCAACTTAACTCTGAAAAATGTAACACAAAATGAATTAAGTCACACTCAAAATCACAAGTGTGTGGACAACTCAATTCTTATGAAATATTGAGCAGCATAATGAAAGAATAATGAAGATGTAGCAGCTGAGATGGAGCGGACGAGAAAAGAAATATGGACAGAAACATGAGCAGCATGGCAACCCACACAAACATGTGGAAGAAAAAACTTTAAACCATACACATTACACGCACTCCTGACTCTGACACACACCTGTACTTCATGCCTGTGTGTTTCCCCGTTGACTCCTTGAGTGAAATGTGGCGTGGCGTGAAGGAGCCAAAGCTGCGAGCGATGATGGCCACGGTGCGGAACTTGGCCCGGGCTTGGTTGACCACGTTGGGGCTGGTGGCGCTCTGCTTGCTGTGGTCCCCATTCCCCCTCTTCAGGTTGTGGTCCGTGCAGGCGATGGACACCTGCATGGCTGAGCTTCAGTGGCAGGAGCAGAGCCCGAGACGCAGAGGAAAAGTACAGATGGGACAGAAGGAGTGGAGACAGAGACCGGCAGGGAAGCCTGAAGTCTCAAAGAGCGTTCTGTTTTCTTGATTCTTGTCCTCTTTTATTCAAAGTCTGTGTTCAGCTTCTCCTGTCTCTTTCTTTCGCAGTTCTTTTCTTGGAGATTAAGTCTTCAGGTGCTCACTTCCAAACGCTGTGTCTCCATTTGCATCACTTTGTTCTCAGAGGCAAAATAATGCTGCAGAAGCTTTTGCTCTGTTTTCTACTCTCACATCAAGTCTTCCATTTAAAGTCTTTCCTTGTAGACGACAGGCAGCAGAACAGGTCAATCATCAAAAGCATGAAAAGAACAAAAGACTCCTCAGTTCTTTGAGGGATCCCCAAATTATTCCCCCGCTGCGGTCTCTCCTGCTCCTGTGTCCTTCCTCTGATGCCGAGCTCTGGGAATTTTCTTACAGGGTTTCAGCTGCAGAATGACAAACAGAGGAGCTGGGGAGAGTGCAGAGGGATGGCAGAGAAATGAAAGAGAGAGACAGAGATGCGACCCAGGCGCTCCGCTCTCCCCGGTCTGACTGTGTGAAGAGAGGGAGAGACAGCGAGAGTGTGAGAGATAGAGAGAGAGAGAGAGAGAGACAGAGAGAGAGAGGAGAGGAGAGTGAAGGAGGAGGGGACAGGGTCAGAGAAGGGATAAGGAGACAGGGCAGGAGAGGAAGGAGGAAACAAGAGGGGGGAGTCACTCTCAGGTCCTGATAGGGTGCACCATCACACTTCTGCCATCAGCACTTTTCCCCCGTCTTGTCAGTTCTCCTCCTCCTCTCCTTGCTCTTCATCTCCTCCCTCTTCCTCGCTCTCCTCAGCGCTCCCTTGCTCCCGCCTGCCGATGTTGATGCGTGTCACTAATGTGCTTGTGCCCCAGTTTCCCCCTCTTTCACTCCTCTCCCCTTTTGCGTCTCCCTTCACTCTCTGATATTTGCTCTCTATCCGATTTTTGGAGGCTCCACTCTTTTTCCCTCTTCCTGTTGTTTTTGTTTTTCTCAGCAGGGCAGCTACTTCTCCGACAGCGCACCTTCAGGGAACTGAGAGGCATGTAGCGCAACATGCTCTCTCTCTCACTCCCACTCTCTGTCTCTCTTTAGCTCCCACTCTACCTGTCTCACTCACCCTCTCATTCTCTTTCCTCACCTGTCACCCACCTTTGAAGCTTTCCTCCTTTTTTCCTTCCCAATAATTTCCATGACTTCCTTTATTCCCTCTGCACTTTGCACACCATTCTCTCTGTGGGATTACCGTCTTTTTTCTTTCCCTCTTTTTCACTTTTTTCTCGACCAGCACACAAGTAACATATCTGTTGCCTCTGTTGTCCCTCAGCTGATAAAATCCTGCTGCTAGCTCTTTGCTTTAAAATTCACTTCATGTTGAAAGACAACATCTACACTGTAACTGGTGAATTGGATTAAGAGCAGTCATATTTTGAGCACACATACATACATACATTATGCAAAAGCTACAGTGCGTGCAAGTCAGAAACATATTTGCTGACATTAAGTAATCATTTTTCCCCAAATCCCCTCACACACTGTACATACAACCCCCACAGGCAGCTACAAATCAAAGCGATCGAGAGGAGGATGGATGGACGAGATGGGGGAGGTGTGGAGAGATTGGAATCAAGAGAAAGAAAACAAGTAAAACAGCAGGCTGAGGCGTAACAATGCCGAGAAGAGAGAGAACTAATGCATCTGCGTTTGTGTTTGATTACAGCACATCCAAGTGTCTGCCTGCATATGAATGACTGAGCGTGTGTGTGTGTGTGTGTGTGTGTGTGTGTGTGTGTGTGTGTGTGTGTGTGTGTGTGTTTACAAGGTGTTTATGTTGTGTCCTTTACAGTGATTCTATAAGGGGTGTCAAATGGAGGTAAATGGAGCATTTTGCTGCAGGGTCTCTCTTTGAGCGTGTGTGTGTGTGTGTGTGTGTGTGTGTGTGTGTGTGGGTAAGTACATTTGATGCTTATGTATGTATTCAAGGTTTTGACCATATCATTATCTGGACAAGTACGCAGAATACTGTATTTATAATGTGTGTATTTTGGTGTGGTTTGTTTGTGTGATGATGCTTTCACTGTAACAACAATATACACGTCTAATTTTAACACACATGAAAAACAACTATACCAACAAGAATCCACAAGCGAGAGATTGGGGCTGTGAATGTCACGGAAATGTAATGCTAACACCCGTGTTATCAGTCGGGTTCTTTTTTTTTTTTTAACTCAGCATCTGAACTGGAGGTGGGAGGCGCAGAGCCAAGGACAAGGAATTAACTGTGGAGCATATTGAAAAAAAATATATATATGATCTCTCTAGGCACTTCACACAGCCCACACACAATGTGAGCCACATGCACTGCACGTTAGGTTAGTTTTCTGGACACACAGAGGAACATCTGTGCCCAACAGTTCTGGGTATTGTTTGAAAGTGGCGATACGATACCTTCGGTCCAGTACTTTTCATGATACTTTACTTCAACATTTTTAAGCCACACCATCAGCAGCTGGTTGGCCCTCTGCTTCAGTTGAGTCTTAGATGATGCCCATAGGATGAATTCCTCATAGCATTTATGGTTTAAATAAAGATGAATTTAAATAATTATGACAATCCTTTAGATTGTCATCTAGCGCCACCATCAGGTCAGATTGTCCCTTTCTGATTTTCATTTGTTCCAATACTTTGATCTAGAACACAGAACCTGAAAAACTCATGACATTTCTATCAGCATTGTTGTACTTTGTGTGTGGTGCTAACAGGCCTCTCTCACAGCAGATATTTGGACTGGTTACAACAGCAAAAGCACAGGTGTTGCAAATAACACGAATGATGGCTCCATTCTATTCAAGTGTTCAGCATGGACGATACCAGGAACCTGAGCTTATAGCAGCTAAATGGAATTCAGCCATCATTAATTTGATTTGTTCATCACTTTTTCTGTCATCATTTTAGAGCACCACACCACAACAGTGGTGAACAATATGGTAAGGATCACTTTCAGCATGATTTGATCAACGATAGAGACGCTGACAGACAATCAAAATCCATCCAAATTTACAGGGCGACACATTCAACATGACAGATGACATTGCAGGGAGACTCATCATCAAAGTTCAAACTACAATTACCACGTCATGGTTGTATGTCCCGCACACCTGTCAAGTTGCAGCTACAATTTACATCCATGTCTGTCCAGACTCACATGCTGCCATGACAGATGACAACGTGTCAAATATGGATGTTGCTTCAAAGAGGTTACAAATTCTCAAACGGGGATGCTTCACACACATCTTTAACCAAGCAGCACAGAAAATCTATGCAATAATTACAGTTTAAAGGTAGACACCCAAGACTACAGTCAATAATTCAGTATCCGACCAAATGTCACCCCTTCTGTTCCTGAATAATGACACTGAATAATGGCCAGAAAAGTAGTTTTGCAGAACATTATGATGTCACAGTGAAGTTGGCCTTTGACCTTTTGTGTATTAAATAAATAAATAATAAATACATTTTGTCATAATTAGAATATGAATTGTCGAGTTATGGTTGAAAACATGTTTTGAAAGGTCACAGTGACCTCTATATTTAATCATCAAAATCTAATCAGTTAATCATTGAATCAAAGTGGATGTTTGTGCCAAACTTGAGGAAATTCCCTCAAGGCCTTTTTGAGATTCCTCAGTCATGACAATATGATGGAGCCATGGTCACAGTGGCCTTGACCTCTGACCACCAAAAACTAACGATTTCATCACTGAGTCTAAGTGGACAATTGTGCCAAATGTGAAGATATTCCCTCAATGCATTCTTGAAATACTGCATTCACAAAAATGAGACAGACACAAGCTCACAGTGACCTTGACCTTTGACCACCAAAATGTAATTACTTCACAGTTAAGTTCAAATGGACATTTGTGCCAAATTTCACTAGAACACGTAGGGTGCAAGGTTACACAAAGACTTAGGGCCCTACCCCTTCATTTGCGTGTTCCTGCGAGGGGTAGTGGTGTCCCAATTCTTTTTTGCGTGTAGGGGTAGGGGGCATAACGAGGGGTAGTGGGTATGAAACTAGCACTTCGGAGCGAGGGATTTCAGATGCTGACTTGCCAGCAAGGGGTAGGCGTCATCATGGAGCAAGAGACGGGGAAAAAAGTTCATACACTGCTAACGTTACCGTCGTCAGGTTGCTTATTAGCTAGCTAGCTGGCGTCTGTCATCTGTCCTGTTCTGCAAAACTGTCAGACTTTTCACATTACAATAACAATCTGGGATTGGGCCTTAATCAGTTCATTCTTGAGACCAAGTGAACGTTTGTGCCAAATTTACAGCAATTACCTCAAGGTGTTCTAGAGCTGTCGCGATCACAAGAATGGGACAGACCGAAGAACAACTCAAAAAAATAATGTCTCCGGCCACGGCTGACGCAGAGGCATACAAACCGAACCTATTTAATGAAAAAGTCTTTATAAGGACATTGAGTAAAGTAGATGAGTAGACAGTTGTGAGTAGCTAATACTATCTGGTGATATAAGAACTTCATGAGCCTGTGTCCTTGACTGAAATGTGGCGAACCTATGACTTTCCTTTTGTTTCTCTACATAACGCACAGCACCAACAGCTCATCAATATCCATTTTCCTAAACTGCCAACACATTGGAGCAGACAGCACGTGCTTGGTGCCACTGGTGACAGAACGTTATCATTCATCAGTGTGGATGCTCATGCCCAGTCCAGCACAACAACTGTCTCAAATTTACTGTAACTGTTTTAGACATATAATGCCTGAGCTTGACTCATCCATGCAGATACTACTGTAGCTGCAATGGGTGTCGTGTCATCAATTGCGAGAAAATAATTGTTGGAGGCCAAAGTTACAGGTTTATGCAGTCTATAAAATTGACATGATAAATCTATTCATGCTACTAACCCCATTTATGAAGCTCCTCCTGCTCAACTGACCTTGTCTTTGAAATCGCTCAATAAGAGTCCTTTGGGGTAAAGTGGATTATGGAAACCACGGCCAAAACTGCCTGTTGAGGTTATTTATTATATCTGACTGTGACTAAACTGGATACAGTCTATTGTTTAAACTGCTGTATTTCATTGATTTGATTTCAACAGCGCAGAAGCCCATTGTTCATTCCCACAATCAGCCTTCTTACCAGCTCTCCAGCACTCCATCTTTACGCACAATACATTTGTAAACACTGAAGTAACACTTGCCTCTGAATAACAAGAATGTATATCTGTTTATAGTGCATGTGTTGTATAATTTCTTCTCTGTGCAACCAGTGGAGAAAGTCGCACAGCATGTTTTCTTTAAATCTGATTTGAGTCCTTTAGAAATGAACTCAATGATATCATCTCAACCCCTCCTGTCCAATCTTCCCCACCTTATTGATACGACAGACACAGCCTCCGATCAATTTCACACCTAATAGAAAAACCGTTCCTCAGCAGCTCATTCCAGATCGATTGCATCCCTCACCTCAGGGGAGCAGCAGATTCCCGACCATATGGAATTGGAGCTGGTTTAAATCCTCTTTCCTCTAATGAGGAGCAGAAAAGTGCTGAGTGAAAAAGGGGCTGTGGTTGCAAAGCGTGTTACTGTCCTGGAGTGAGTGCAACCCATCAGTCTCCATCCATCACTGTCAAAATACCAAAGTTGCTGGAGGAAATTTGTGTGCAGCTGTAACCCAATAGTTAATGAAGCAAAGTGAGGGTCACTGAACTGAGTGGGAGAAACACCAGAAATAAACAAGACATGCTGACGTCCTTTCATGGCTACAATTTACATCTCGTTATTCAACCACGCTAAGGACATGGCTCAAGATATGGCAGTGTTGGTTGGTCGGTCAGTCCACTGCTTTGGTTCAGACTGAAATATAACTGCTGGAACAACTGTCACAAAGAAGATTAATCCTACTGGCTTTGGTTACCTGTAGCGCCACCATGATATCGACATTTGTGGTTTTAAGTGAAATATCTCAACAACTACTGGACTGACTAGCATGTGTCAAGTGGGCACTTTTTACCTGCCATACATACCACACTCTTTCAGTTGTCCCAGTAAATTTCCATTGACCCTGCCTCTCCACCACACCCACCTGCCAGCCTATCACCTGTCCACACATTACCCACTCCTGCCAGTCCACCACTCCCTTCTCATCAAGCTAACACCCCTCACCTGTGGATCATTACCTCCTGCTAGTATAAAGACTTCTTTCACAGACTCTCGTTAACAGATTGTTCTTTGCCATTCAATGCAAGACATTCCAGGGTGTGTTCCCAGACTGCTTTCTCGTTGCCAACCTTGCCTGCCTCCGACTCTCCTGCTTCACCTGCTCCCCGGTAAACCACTCAGCCATCTGTCCCCAACCAAGAGCTCTGCTTTCACGTCCCTGGTGTCTGTTCGCCTGTTCCCTGTGGCTGAGTGGAGGGTCAGCCAGTCAGCTCTACATTGTGAGTTTACCTGTTCTGCTGCCTGTGTAGTCCTGCGCTGTGGATTACCTCATCGCATGTCTGCACATTCTGCCCTGTGCTCATAATCACCACAGGTCCCTCAACTCCTCACCAGTTCCGACCAATCTACAGTCAGCTCCTAACGGTACCGCTGCACGCTGCACGTTACTGAACTGTTTGCCGTCTGTGTGCATCAGGGGACACTAGAGATTCTCCCACTCTGTGCTTTAGCTCCTGGACTAAAACGGTGTCCTGGGAACCCTCAAGCCTACGAGTTAATGTTGCAAGTGGTTTCATTAAAGACTATTACAAACTGTCCTTCTGTTTGTGGTCTGCTGTTGGGTTCTTACCATACCCCTGACAGCATCAATTTTAAATTAATTTAATTTGGTTTATGACCACAAAACTAATGACATAAGCCTCATCTCAACTTTGCGTCTGGTGCCTAGTAGCAAATGTTGATGTTGGATCTAAGAATTTTGCTCAATGCACCGTTGTGCCAGATCGCAGAGCTGCCTGCCGAGCTGTAAACTCTGTCTTGTTTCCTGTGAGTCAAGTTTGAGTCAAACCATTTGTTCAGATGTCAGGAGTTTGGCAGCATTCCACAGCTTTTCTCCTACAGTATATTCCAATACTTATAGTTATCCTATTGCACACTAATAGTTCTCCTGTCCTGTGTTTGAACAGCATGTCACATAAGCACACAATTAAAGCTGATGCACATATGACATAAGCAGTATGTAAGAGCTTAGGATCAATATCCTAGCACAACACATGAAAAATGCATTCACAAGCGTGTACACACTCCATATGGAACCATATTGCTTCAAGTGCTATCAAGTTATCTTAAACACCACACATGTATGCTCTGTTGCCCAATAAATGAAGCAACAATTTAGCAGCAATCAATACAAGCATTCATGTTTTATTGGAGGTTTTGCAGCTATTCTGCAGCACAGCGAAGAGAAGAAAAGGCGAGGGCAGAGAGCTGCTGGTAAACTGTATTTGTTGGGAAGAATCTTAATGTCAGTGACAGCAGCTCTGCGGTCTTTTAATCACTGGTGAGTGTTGTGTACTGTCAGTCTTCTAGCTTGCTTGTATTCTGCAGCAGCTACTGCATCTTCTCAAATGTTGTGAGGTGTCAATCAGCATGTACAGTACGGGCCGTTTTCCTGAGGCTCTACAGCAAGTGAAAAACACTTTTCTGACTGCAGTAGTTTTGTCACCTACAGTAAAATGTCAAGCAATTTAACATTTATTATAAATATTACACATAAACCCCCAAACTTGGGGTTTTGTGTAATTTCACCTGATTGGGCCAGTGACCATTAAGTCTGTCTGAGGTGATTCTGTCTAATTTGATGTTGGTGATTTCCTGCTCTATTTGTGAAATTACAGTTTAGCTGCAATTAAGTAGTGGTATTTTATAGTTACACATAAAAACAGATTATATTCTTTAAGTTCGATCAGCTTCACATTTGGCAGGTGTACTGCTCAGGACTGAAAGTGTGCAGTGTCAAGTCTGAGCTCTTGAGATCTTTAGGACATATTTATAAGTTGTGTAGTGTGTTGAGAGGGGGTCCCTATTAACCGTAACACCACCAAGCATCATGCTGGATACAGCTCACTCTCTGTCGCTAACTACAGTACATTCAAGAACAGATGAAGAAAGAGAGACGAGAGATATTATAGCCAGCTCAAGCATTTTAAGCATCAGCAAAGTCATTCATTCATTCATTCATTCATTCATTCATTTTCCGTAACCATTTATCCTGTTAGGGGTCACAGAGGCGCTGGAGCCTATCCCAGCTGACATTGGGCAAGAGGCAGGGTTCACCCTGGACAGGTCGCCAGACTATCACAGGGCTGACACATAGAGACACACAACCATTCACACCTACGGAAAATTTAGAGTCACCAATTAACCTGCATGTCTTTGGACTGTGGGAGGAAGCTGGAGTACCCACAGGAAACCACGCTGACATGGGGAGAACATGCAAACTCTGCACAACCCACCCCGGGGTTTGAGCCAGGAACCCTCTTGCTGTGAGGCGACAATGCTAACCACTGCACCACCCTGTTGCTGCATCAGCGATGTATCCTTAGGAATATAAAATGTTTATAAGACTTTCTGCACCCAAATGACGGGTGTACTCTCGCTCAGGACCCAAAGAGGCACAGTGTCGAGTGTGAAGTAGTTTGGATGAGCTGTTCTCAAGAAAGCTGCAGGCAGCAATACTAGAGGCCAAGCAGCTGGCCTGTTCTGAACAGGCAGGTTTAAAACGGACTCTGCAGTAGTCTATTAAATGGGTGAGAATAAGTTCTGCACTCCTCCCAATAATAGAGGAGGTTTTAACAGATCATTACTCAGCATTTAAAGGTGACTGACTGCTGTTTTGGTCACTGAAGTCTCTGCTGCAACACCAAGGGACTGATTTAAAGATTAATGATGTGTGTGTGTGTGTGTGTGTGTGTGTGTGTGTGTGTGTGTGTGTGTGTGTGTGTGTGTGTGCGCGCACCTCAACATACAATTCATAATAAACCACAGCTACATAACCTGGGATTTGTGGCTCTGCTCTTGCAGCCGAGTTAAACTCAAACTGATGCAGCAGTCAGCTTGATGAAACTCTTTGCAGCTGTGGCCCCCAGTGTGTTGCAACAGCACGTGCACAGTATATCTGTGTGAAATTTTTAGAATCGACCAACTGACCGACCATCACAGTGACTTACACTAGCTGCTGGTTGTGTCTAAACATAAACTCTTGTAGGTTAACGATACGACCCCCTTTCTAGGATCTATTATTCAGGTTGCACATATTTTAAGCCCCTTTCACCATTTTTCTGATTATCATCTACTGTTTTCTGTTTTTGTTTTGCCAGCAGCTGCCCCGCAAGCAGCAAATGATGACACACTCATAACTCTGAGCGTGAGGCAGCGACTGTGTCCTAGTTTTGCACCTGTGTGTGTATATGTGTGTGCGCTCTACTTCATGCTGGGTCATAAGCTTTGTCAGCAAAAGCCTACACACTCCATACTGAAAGCCCCACGCTATGTGTGAGTGTATATATACAATATATGTGTGTATATGTGTTTGTACCAGTCAAAAGTTTGGACACACTTTCTCACATAATAGTTTGCTTTTAATTTGACTATTTTCTACATCTGATATCAACACTAAAGACATCAAAACTCTGAAATAACATTATGTTGTAGACAAAAGCGTAATATATGTTTAAGAGTTTAGATTAAGTAGCCACCATTTGCCTTGGTGACAGCTTTGCACATATTGGCATTCTCTCAGTAAGCCTGATGAGGTAGTCACCTGAAATCCTTCCAATCAACAGGTATTCCTTGTCAATATATCTTGCCTGGTAAACAGCAGACAGCACCATTTGACTACTACAACAATACAACCTCCCAACTAAGTAAGGTAAAACAACAGCTTAAAAACATGAAGGTCAGTGAATCAGGAAAAATTGAAGAACTTTGAATAACTCTCCTGGTACAGTCACAAAAACCATTACATGCCATGATGAAACTGGCTCTCATGAGGACCACCCCAAGGACAGGAAGACCAAGAGTTACCTCTGCTGCAGCGGATAAGTTCATTACAGTTAAGATGGATTAAAGCTTGACTCATCAACAAGGGTCGTGAGTGTCTACAGAGCCAAAGTGATGTCACACAGGTGGTCCCGCATGGCACATCCAGCATTTTCTAACTATGCAGATGCAATTGAGCAGACAAAATGGAGAACTGTGCTGAAGACATGAGTTTTCACTGCCACCTCAATTTTGGGAGGATATCTGCTTGCAAGAGGAAACCAACACAAAGCATAAAAGATCCCAACATTTCTTTGTCACGATTCCGCATCAGCTCATGTCGGTGTGACCCTCCGTACAGAAAGCACAACCATTACCAGGGTGGCATCTTGGACTAGAGCCCGCTAAATGCTTCACAGAGTCAAAGTAGCAGACACATCTTAACATCAACTGTTGGAGGACACTGCATGAATCAGGCCTGCAAAGAAACCCCTACTGAGGGTGATCAACAAAAAACAGAAAACTGCTTGGGCCAAGAAATACAAGTGTTGGACATTAGACCAGTGGAAATCTGTACTTTGGTCTTACAAGCCCAAATCTGAGATTCTTTGGGGTCAGCCGTCATGTCTTTGTGAAAAACAGAGGAGGTGAATGGATGGTGTCTGCAGCATGGTTGCATGGAGGAGGAGGTGTGATGGTGCTTTGTTGGCAGTTCATTCAAAATTTAAGCCACAATTAACCTGCATGGCTACAGCAACACTCCGCAGTGGCATGCCATCCCATCTGGTCTGTGCTAAGCGGGATCATCACTTGTGTTTCAGCAGTGACCTAAAACACACCTCTGGGTGATGTAAGGGTTATTTGACCAAAAAGGAGAGTGATGGAGTGCTGTATCAGATGACCTGGCCTCCACAATCATCCAACCTGACCAACTGAGATGGTTTGGATGAGTTGGACTGCAAAGTGAAGGAAGCATGTGTGGAAACTCCTTCAAGACTGTTGGAAAACCTCCCCAGACTATCTCATGAGGCGGGTTGAGAGAAATGCCAAAAGTATTCAAGGCTGTCATCAAAGCAAACAAAATCAAAATTAAAAAAAAAAAAAACATATTTTGCATTGTTTACACTATTCCCTTACTAAATCATCCCATGATTGTTATTTTAATAGTTTGATGTCCTCAGTATTACTCTGGATACAAATAATAAAACTAAAGAAAAACCACTGAATAATAAGGTGTGTCTAAAATTTTAACCGTGTGTGTTTCTATTTGAATGTATTTACACTAATCAGCAGTGAATGTACAGTGACTAACCCACAGGTCAACGCTTGAATGCCATTTCTATAACACACATGATGGTCATAATGCAGAGAGCCATGTATTTTATTGCTAAGCAAAGGATACAGAGTACACAAGACACACTGACACACATACAAGCATTATTGTGTGGGCGACTAAGCATGCTCATGAAACCACATACACACACATAACAACTGACAAAAGACAGGATATGAACCTAAAGCCTTTATGAACGTTCATAAAACGTAGACTGGCACTTTAAAATTTTAATCACAAAGACTAGTTTAGGGAAGTGGGTCATGTGGTCAAGGTCAACAAGACACTATCAAAGGATATCTGATATTTTTATGGAGTGGAAAGTGGAAAATAAATCAGTTTGTTTCATTATTATTATCATGGACCCAGCAGGTTATAAACTGAGTGACATTGTCCAAAAATCAGACTTGGTCCTTGGATGTTTATTCTCAGCATAATATAAATATCCAATATTTTACAGAATACTGTATTGCATTGTCTCATTTTTATATTGTGTATGAAAATACTAAAGTGACAAAGTGCATTTTAATGTCAGGAAAAGAAATAGTAACATATATAGTTATAGTTATAGTGCTACTCCTGATGGTAGCCCCAGTGAAAATATAGCACCAACAGCCTACTGGCAGAGGGTCTTTATCCTATAACATACTGAATACGACTTAACTTGCTCATCATTGTGCAGTTTCTCTAGATTAGTTAAATATAAATTTGATTTTTACAAGGAAAACTTTGTTTAGCAACATAATTACACAAGAGATGCCTAGGTACAAGTTAACTGATTGTTACCAAACCAGTGGTCTCTGCGTACTGTAGCTAACAACATACCCACTCAGTAGAGTTCATACTCCCCTCATGATGCCCTTGTCTGCGGCTGTGCTCGGAGTGCCATGACGTAAGTTGACAGGGCAGCATCAGGGACGTCAACCCTCCTTGTGACTGTAAGCTCTTCATCTCCTGCCCATAGGACTGAGCTGTTCCCACTGTCATGGACTGAACCATTCGTGGCAGCTGTAGGGGGGTTGCTCTGAGTGAGGTTTGATTCTGTCGAGCAAATCTGACTCGTTTGTGTCTTCATATTCTTCCATAAACTGCTTGGTAAGCAAAGCACCAGAAGAAAGCCTTGGTGTGCATCTCAGAAAAAAAGTTGAACATGACCCTTATTGGGGTTGCAGCCTGTTTTTTTCAACAGTTCAAGAACTTATTTCCCTCTTAAAACTTTGTGCCACCCCTTAGAGAGTTGCGTATTTAAATAAGCATCTCCAGGTGTTAGAAGTAGGTTGGAAGCACTGTTTTTCCATAACATTTGCAAAATATAATAAGTTGGAAAAGGCCCCTAGTGAGGAGGTAGGGTGACATTACTATTCCTGAAAGTAGCAGCGTGGACTGATAAATGTACATGAAACCTAACAGAAAAACATTAGTGGGAAATTTCCTCCCATCCTGCATTTGAGTTTATTGTTTCTTTTAACCCACAAAGCAAATATGGAGCCACAACAAGGTGGCTGTGGTTCTGCACTTTACTTGGCAGGTTTTAAATATATCGAGTGGATGAGGCAACAAATCCTCCAAATTAAATGACACAGTAAAATTGTCTGTGCCCTCTAAACAAAATGCGGAAACACTGTCTGAATACATGCCCCCATTAATAGGCTCTGTGCATTGTTTGTTTGTAATCTGACAGTGCTATGGCTATGATTTAATTAGGTTTAGGCAAAAAAATAAGAGGAGGGGGAGGCTTTGTCATTGTGGTAACAGTATAAAGACTTGGTTAAGGTTTAGGAACAATCGTGACTGTGCTTTACATAAACATTGCTCACTGTCGGTTTGAAACAGCAATCGAATAGCTGTCTTCCAAGTTAAAGTCCAATATTTTGATGATCCATCCATCCATGTCCTTACACAGTTTTGTTGATCTGTAATAACGTCACTTACTTCCTCCTTTGTTCCTGTCATATTTACTACGACCACTAGAGGGCTTTGCCAATTGATTTTTAAACATACTTGCTGAAATGACTGATGCTGTCATTCAACTTAGAAGAACAATCTCAGACATTAAGTGACACAAACAAAGTTTTAATGTCAGCCCCTAGAACCTACCAAGACTAAAAAAACAAGATGGTGCAAGACCACTGGAGCTGGAGGGAATTAAGAGTCTGCTTTGTGAGAAACAGCTTGTGCCACAAAAATGATCATTTCTCTGAACACTAGTTACAATGTAAAGCAGAACATCTGTTCTCTGTCTGTTGCTTCAAAAAAAAAAAAAAACAATTCCTGACCAGTACACAGTGACAGTCTGGGTTTATCTGGTCCACAGACGACAGATTGTAATTAACTTCTCAACAGATGAATGCTTACTGTGACTGCAGAGCATTGTTTTTTTTTTTTTAAAGGAATGAGGTAAACCATAATCACCACCTCACAGTTGTATGTCTCCGCCAACCAGTAAAGTTGGAGTTTATATCCATGTACTGTATGTTCAGACTCATATGTAGCTATGACAGTAGACTAGTCTTTAAATATGGATTCATACATGATCTAAAACATGGATGCCTTACACACATCTTCAACCCTGTAGCCCAGAGGATCTTTACAATCAGGTGAACACCGAAGATTTGTGTCACCAATTCAGTATACGACCAAACATCCGCCTTTCTGTTCCTGAGTTATGGCTTTAAATAATGGCCTGAAAAGTGTTTTTGCACAACATTATGATGTCAAAGTGAAGTTGACCTTTAACCTTTGACCTTTTGGATATAAAATGTCATCATTATATCCTACGTCATAGCTAGTGTATGAATTCTTGAAATATGGTCAAACACATGTCTTGTGAGGTCACAGTGACCTTCAACATTTGACCACCAAATTCTAATAAGTATATCCTTGAGTCCAGGTAGATGTTTGTGCCAAATTTGACACAATTGCCTCTGAGCATTCCTGAGAAACGGCATTCACGAGAATGAAATGGATGGACGGACGGACAAACCAAAGACATAATGCCTCCAGCCACAGCTGTCACCGACGCAGAGGCATAAAAACCCTTACAGTGTGTGATTAAGGTGGAGAAAACAGAATTATATAAAGGCTTTGTGGGGAGCAAAAGAACAGTTCAGTCTGCCATGTTAAAGTGACAGCTCTGTGAAACTACACTGAAATGAAACACACAAACTCACAATATCATTAAATCTGTCCTGTTCTTCCAGCCATGACTGAGGCCACAGGTCAAAGGGTAAAATGACAAAGAATGAGAGCATGAACGCTTCATTAGTCAATCATATCCACTAAAATCCATAAAATCAGCATTTCAATTTCACCCCTGTCACCGCAGTCAGTGATCCCGCTCTCTGCGCAAATGGTGGCACCATGAAGCTGTCACACCCCCGTCACTTCCAGCAAAGCTTCAGGCTAAATCAAGTGCACAACAGGCATCATGTGTTTTTTAATGCTTATAATTTTCAGTAATGTGTATAGATATCTACACCTGAAAACTATTCTGCGGAATGAATACAAAATATCCTTCTGGGAACCACATTAAAATGTTAATATGGCAAATTCACACCACAAGCGTCAGCATATTGCTATATTACAGTTATTGAGGATTCAAATAATCCTGGCAAGAGCTCACATGTATCACTGGAAATGGAACATGATTTTATTTCCTGTGCAGTTATTTGATATTAATGGGGCATCCTGTGTAATAAGCTTGAAATGTGTGTACACAGTAAATGTCATACATTACACTTGGGAATTTATTCCTGTGTCATTTGTATCATTTAAGCAGTTTACAGTCTAAAGCGGGTAGATCATAGGTCAAGGATACAGCAGCCATAGGCGTATTACAGTGGCATATTACAGCGGTAAGTCTTGGCCCTGAGGACATCCTCATGTCAATCATGGTCTATATTATGAATACATGTGTGCAGGGTGTCGTGTCAAAAGAGAATCTGTTCCTCCATCTCCTCGTTGTAGCAGAGCTGTTGAGCTGATGTTCTCAGGGGAGGCACATGTGAGCTTATTGTAATGTGATTTTAATGACCAATCTCTGAGCCCTATGTTTGACTTAATTGTTTTGTTTTGTTAATAAATATTTTATAATTGCAATCGATTTAATTTTATGGGCTACCACGAGGCAATTACAATACGATCCTGTGAAAATACAACAGTGGTTTGTCATGTGAAGGCGTCTCATTTTTACCATAAAAAATAATAGGGATCTGTACTGATAACAGTCAGAAGATTCCAAATCTGCATTTAAAAGCCTTTATCTCATGAAACACACACTTCTTGTATGTTATTATATGCATCACAATACAGGAATTTTACAACTATGAAGAGGGCAAACTGGGTTGGTTTACGCTATAGCAGTGGCAAATGAGCAGAAGAACAATTTTCCATCAAACATCCCCACTCAGCTTTGCATAAAAGCCAGAGTTACCATTATCTGGCTGAGCACTGAGGTGTGTCACAGCGGAGAGATGCCAGACCTTTTGCAGCTGCCACCTCCACTCAAAGTATCAACAAAATTACCCCTGAAAATTAAACCGAATCTCCTCCAGACCAAGAGGGGCTTATGTAACAGAGTGCTCGTTAATTACAGCAGCACATGAGTCAACGTAATTCTTGTCCAAATTGAAAGTTCACCTTTAGTTGAGCTTATAATCACAATTGTTTTGTAGTTCCCTGGTGAAAATGAGCCTTCTAAGAGTGTGCCAAAACATGCCCCAATCACACCCAAACAACACAGAGAATTTATAATAATGTGTCCCTCACTCTGCAAGGAACGCTGTAAAGTATCTGATGATAAGGAGCAGGATCTGTGTGTGATATTTGGAGTGTATTTGGTTCAATCAGAACCTCAACACTTTGACAAAATACAACAAACATGTGACATCAACACCACCTAATAACCTTAACGTCTCCTTTTACTCTCTGTATCACCCGCTCATTTAAACTGAAGCGCGCGCGCGCACACACACACACACACACACACACACACACACAGGCAGGTGACCACAGGGTCATCATCCCAAGTGTATCCATTTAGTGGCTATCATTGCTCTCAGAGGACTATTAGATTACAGCTTGTTATTAAGACTTAAGACAGCTGGTGAAGATAAGAAGGGTCACAGTGTCATCGTGACCTTCTGTCTATCACTACCACAAACAGTCACCTTACATCCACTGTACTGTAGATCTGTAGTCAAAAAATAACATGCCACATTGCAGTAATGTCAATTACAGTTAAAACAGCACTGCGTCCTAATGTGTGTCTTTAACAGCATTACATATTCTCTACCGTACCTTGATTAAACACTTCAGTGAACCCAGTTCAAGAGTCAAATTAGTGGGCGGTCACAATACAGATCATTTGCCCTGCCATTAGAGGTCTGCAGACGCGTCAGGACCCAACTGGCCGCGACTTGCTGAGTCGATTCCAGCCTTTTTTTTTTTAATAGACCACGCTAGATAGATTGAGATCATTTAACCTTTTTCCTTTTATGGTGCTTGTATACAATATGAACTTTGGTCCGTGTAGGCAACTTCCTGCCATGCAATGGGAACTTAGTAGTATATTGCTGTTACAGTGTCAACTCCACAGCATGTCAGTCTATCATCATAGGGCTTAGGAGGTTATTCACTGAGCGCTGATCCTTTATCAAGAACACAAATTTCTTGTGTTTATTTGGATGAAACATCATGGCCTGGGCCTGCATAGATGGTGTGCAAACTATGACCATGCACAAAGGAACTTAAGCTCAATAGTTTGCACATTCATATACTTTTGGCCGAGGTTACGATACATGGTGTCACCTGCCATCTTTTTAACACACTTGCACTTTGATGGAAAAGCCATCAGGAGCAAATTGGGGTTAGGTATGTTGCTCAAGGATACTTCGACATGTGGACTGGATGAGCCGCTGATCTGATTAGTGGACGACCTGCTCTCAAAATTATTTTATAGTGCGTTGTTTTTTTCCCAGGTCACTGGTCTTTCCTTAAGAACGTTTTTTAGCTTTCACTGCAGTTTCTCATATTCTTCCACACCCTGCGACAAAAAGCCTGTGCTTTCCCAAGTATGGTGGCCGTTTCTTTAGTTTAAGGCCATTTCACAGTTCCTGCGGTCTCTCAGTGAGGAGTCGTAGATATGTCTGCTCAGCCGGTCTTCCCTTGAACTGAAAAACACAGCGCGCTTAGTGGCCTACTTACAAAAATTCCAAGGTGCGCCCTGACAACTTTCAGGGTCTTCACATTTGACAGGAAAGACATGATGATGTAATTTTTGGGTACCAGGGACACTACAGTGAAAACATATAGCTTTTAACTTACTAATCATTAATTTGGCACAACTTGTTTCACCTTTGACAACAAAAACTCAAACTTACAGGCACAATAATCTTCCATCTGCCATCGACGTAATTCCACAGTTTTTTAAAACACTTATGTGTACTGCAATTTGTAGCATATGAGCTTAAAGTCTTACTCCTCCTTACCATTACTTTAAAAATATCCCCCAGGTTGGTCACCATGGTAATATGTATGCATAGAGCCATATGTCTGGACTAAAATGTTTTGCAAGCACAAGCAGCAAAGGACCTCATTATATAGTGCCTGCGAGCAAGGCACTGCGCTCTCACACTTCCAGGAGAGCCTCAGCAGTGTTTACGCTGAGAACTGAATCTCTCCTCCTATGTGTGTGTGTGTGTGTGTGTGTGTGTCTGTGTGTGTGTGTGTCTGTGTCTGTGTGCAGGTTAACACTTCCTCCCACTGCAGCTCAAGTCATTGCTGTATCCATCCAGGGTCACTGCTGTAAATATGAATGTGTTGTAAGGGAGCGATTTGAAAGAGGAAATAAAATCTCCGCTCTTCGATCCATCATCGTGTTTGTTCTCTGAAGTAAATCTCAGAATAGAAAACTGTAGATCAGAGCAAAGCCACCACTCCGAGTTCCATTACAGCTTACACCTTTGAAATAATGTCCATTAAAATGTTCCACCCGAACACAGGAGGATTTCTGAGAGCAAAGTTAAAAGGTATAGCTTTCTGAAACTTTTCTCCATTGTACCTGAACGCATGACATAATAAGGTTGTTCTCAAACTTGCAGCACGTAATAAGCACATACTCCTACACTACCTGCACCACAATTAGCTATTTGTTGCAGAGAGCAGCGTTCCTGGCTGCTAGAGAGTCTCCAGATATGGACACTTGATAGTGAAGAGTGGTAACAACGAGAGAAAACCGTCATCTCAGTAATAGCATTGCTATGGAAACAGTATGGAGGCGTTCTGTGTGTGGGAAAAAGCAGCAATAAAATAACACCAGGCAAGAATAAAGATGCCAGATGGCAACCAGGCAGCATCTGGAGGAACGAAGAACCCATGTAAACTGGTTACCTTGGAGAAGCCCAATGAAACAGGATGTCTGAGAGACACTGATTTTCTATAGCGTGGCTATTACACCTCTGAAGGATGTTTTACAGAGAGGTTCACTGCTTGAATGTTGTAAAACCAGTCATTCAATGCTATGTCCAGCATTAGAATTTTTTTTTTTTTTTAATAAAAAGTGACATATTCAGGGAACACATAAGAAAGAAAAGTAAGATACTGCTTGATTTGTTATTCCTTTTTTACTTGTTAAGCATCTTTAATCTTTTTGTTAAATGTTTTTTTTTAAATCCTTAATTCAAGCAGCTTCCCAACACCCAGAAAGTCAAACTTTGATAGAACACAGCAACAAAAGACAGCAGCACTCATGCGGAGCTGACATGGAGACAACCCAAAGCATACTTGCCCTTGATTTTCATTTTTAAATTGCGTTCATGACCGTCATGCCCCTCTCTCTAAGACACATTTCTGCTGCAGTTCTGCTGCAGTTGTGTTTGTGTTGCAGGGTAAACAGTCTGTGGATGTGCTGCACTGAGTGTGTGTAAGGTGTCTGTATGCATATTTAAGACAATGCAGTACACAAAAAAACTAGTCTGACATTTTAATTATTTAAGGCGACAAATGCCAAATGTAATGTAATGAAAGACTAGAACATTTCCTGCACTTAACACATGTCATCATGTGTTCGTGAAAAGATTTGACTTGGGTTATGACTGTAGCATTTGAGCACAGTCACACACACATGCACACAAAGAAAAGGTCAGTGCAATGTACTGTACTGTCCAGACAAAACCTTCACATGGGTGCCAAAGGCTGACTAAAATGACTTGTAAGTGGGGTTTATTCCACAATATCCTTACAGGGTAATTACAGTATGGTGAAGATTATGCAAAAAAATCCTCACACCCATTCACTACAACAGCTTCTACGCCCTCAATTTTTCCACTACCTGACACTACTCCCTGCACTGGCAGTGGAGTTTGTCACTGCTCCAAAATGCTGGACCCAATCCGAATCTGAACACCTACCAAAACCTGGCGTGCATAAATAGATCCTTTTAAAAGGTCCAAGAAGATACGGGGCCAATTTACACCCCATCAAAAATGTGTTTGTCCCAAACAGAGACAAAATAGCACTGGCAGCTCATCAGGCTCCACCAATGAATAAAGCAACTGTGGTTAAGATTAGCAACACACCTCATATTTCCCTGTACTTTAGTTCCCATCATCAAAAACATGTTTTCCTACAATCTCATTATAATCCAGATGTCATGATTGGATCCACCTGAGTATGAGACGTGACAGCAAAAGAACGAGGCCCTACCGTGACCCCGTTAGATTGAAGATAATTTGACCCAGCTCGACCGAGATCAAGTCTATATACTCCGAACCAAACGACGCATGTAATTGGCATTCACCTTTAGATTTGGACATAAATCGTGCACTGCAGTGTTGTCTAATATGACACAACTCTTTGTGAGGCTGGGCTGCTCAGCCATATTGCTCTCTCAATCGCTAAATTAAAGTTGGTGCGCAGTGGGGTCACGGTACATAAACCACTGGGAAAAGACTCATTCTGGTTGGTTGAGCAGGAGGGCCTGCATGTACAGTAAATGGCAGTGCCCAGCTCCACAGAAAAAAAATGCTCAAATCCTCAGAGCCTGCGAAAGGGCAAAGCTTGTTTGAATTATTAAGGTTACGTATGAAATGTATTCCTCAATGCTCAGTGAGATCCGCATAAAAAGTTTTTGCGAGAAGTAAAACAGATGGTGTGTCTGCTTGTGTCTGCTCTTGCGTGTATTAATTTGCATGTGCAATCATGTACATGTGCTCTTACATCAGCATTTTAGTGTCTGCGAGAGGGAGAGCGAGACGCAGAGTTCAAGAGACGGAGAGTGAGAGGGTAGATTGCATGCGCTTCACCCACCAGTGACGTGAGCTCATCATTTTGTTAATTGCATTATATCAAACACCTGTGTCTAGTCTAATGTGCGTCTCCCTCTGCTTTAATTTCATGCTCTAATTAGCTGATGGTTACTGGCTGGGTCAGTAAAAAGTAACTGTTTTGTACTTTTACTGTGTTCTTACATCACATTTTCCTGCAGGACACATTTCACTTTACAGAAAGTTGTGAGCGTGGCTGTGGGTGTGGGTGGTCCTGGCTTCCCTCATTTACTTATGGAATTATCCTATACAATCTAATTTGATTGTAATAATATAGGGAAACTAAAACACTGTAAATGAAAAACAGCACATAATTAAGAACTTTAAAACCTCCATGGTAAACCCACACAGGTGATTGCAATTGTTTTGGCTAATTAAGCTGCTTTTCAGGACTGTGTGGGTGTGTATAGACTGTTAAAGCTGTTAGGGCAGAATAAACTACAAATATTAGTATCAAGTGCAATATATTTGTATCAGATATATATTGTGACATTTATAGACTATAACGGCTGTATGATCTCATACCTACAAGATGAAAAGTAGACACTGGAGGCAGAACTTTTTCAAAACACACAGACATCCTCTTGTCCCTCTTTCTAGATGATGATCATTATCAAAATTACCTAAACCATAAAATTGTTGAAATGAAACCACTTGAAGATAATGGGAAGGTGAAGCGGTCATATTACATCCTGCCAAACCACTTGGCTCCTCTGAAAAGTGCTTGACCGTGGCTGTGTTCATCATCAAGGGGAGACCATGTAATAGGTCTATGCCAGGCTGGGGTGGTATTGAGGTATCATGGAATTTGGAAATCAAGAAGGTGTGATTTTAACCACTGTCAAAAATACAGATGCCCTCTTTCTATTAAATTGACAATGAAGATGCCATATTGAGGCGAGGAACTGTAGGACTGGTAAAAAAGAAAAATGCCTCTGCCCCTGTTTGGGTGTCTTGCCACATGTTTAACTCCATCTCAAGATGACTTCTTCGAACTACAATCTGTTTATTTCCACATGATTTTATGAAACTATTGTGTCGACAGGTCCTCAAGAATCTACAGAGGAAGGGTGCTTTCCCATCTATTGATTACTCTATGGCAGTGGTTTCCAACTTGTCCAGTCTCGGGGTCCAGATCTAAGCTTAGTCAATAGTTCAAAGTCCACACAGTTTAATACATTAAGCGTCATATTTGCATTTGGCCATATCATCAAGCTAGTTTGCTGTCCCTGTCGAGTTGCTGTCACTCTACAGCAGGAAACAGCACTTTGCAGCACCCAGAAATTTGCTGTACTTAAAAATAAAATTGAAAAAGTGTGTTCTTTTTATAAACTTGACACATTTGTGAGTCACCTGCTGTCCAATCAGAATGGACCGCGACCCACCAGCTGGGAACCACTGCTCTATGGGCCACATTTAAACCCAGCAAGACTTGTCTAGGTAGACTAATTGTACACGCAGCATTGTAGGCTAGATAACAACATGCTACAGTGATATTTAACTGAGGTTTAACAGTATTTTTGTTTGTTTGTTTGTTTGCTTTACCGTCATTTACCATATACCCCAGTGAAATCTCAGGAAGGTATCAAAAACTAGGTACAGCACAAGCCAAGTAAGTGCCTAAAAACAAGGACTGGGAGTCAAACTAACACTGAAGTCCAAACTTGAAAAGGAAGACCGAAGCAATCTGATTCGGATTCCCCTCCATATTTTGGCATCCATCATGTTATTCCAAGAATTCCAACATTTTACAAAAGCTTGTCTTAAAATAATGAATGTTTGAATGTTTTGTGTCTGGGAGCGGGGGTTATAATTTACAATGTGTTCGCACAACTAAGAAGAGTGTGTATTTCAGTGTATGGGATGGAGTTGTGCAATGGGCTGCGTGATATGTTGAAACAAAGCACAAACATAAATCAGTTAAAAAAAATTATATGAAAAAGATATTTTTGGCAGATATATAGATGAGGAAAGGTTGTGTTAGGGGAGTGTATATTTATTTTGTAACACTGGGTGGTACTTGGACTGTAAATAAACTGGGTTTATTATGTATTTAATCAGGTGGTAAATACTGGAAATGGTTGTAAGTTGTAAATAAATTTGGGAATTTATTGTAATAATATGAGAGTTAAAAGAAGAAATTCTTTTAAGAGAAAAACGGTACGTGTGTGTATTGATCTACTACATGTGCATGTGTGAGCAATAGTGTGATATGATCCACACACGAGGGATTTCCCATCACTCTTATATGCTGACAGGAAATTTCTGCACCACATCTCACGCCATTATATCATCTGTGCAACACACAACTCATCCAGCAAGATTTATGGACTGTGTCTGTGTGAAACAGGTGAGATTGTTTCCATCAGTATCTGTTCCTGCAGAGGAGATTAAATTCTTTTACACAGTGTCACAATGACACGCCACAAATAATACGCAGCAGGTAAACCAACAATGAAAATATTACGGATGAAAACATTTTCAGGCATATAACTGAACTGTAAGATTACATTTTACACATCATGCTGTGCTACAGTAAGAGGTTAGGCAAGGCAAGGCCAACCTTAGTCATATAGCGCATTTTCAATACAGCAGAAAACTCAATGAGATTTACAGAAAAAAACACATTGACAACTGATCTGTCACAACAAACACACCGAAGAGTGTAAACGCCAACTACTAAGTGACAAAGATGCAACACTTGTTGTTGAAAGGTAACATAAAAAGAAATGTTTTGATGCTGCTTTCAGAAGGAGTAGAGTGTGAACACTGTGAATATTTTCTGCTATTCTGGTTTTTCAGTTGAATCACGGAAGATGACCTGATAGGTCTGGGTCATGACTTGTAAGCATGTCAAACACATATCATGAACAAAGCAATTCAAAACCAACTGATTTCAGCACATAATGGAGGACAGTATGTGAATTGAGGGCAGACGTAATGTGCTTTCTTTGGTTAGTCCATGTTCAGACTGCTGCTAGTGGAAGAAGCACTCAGATCTGTTACCTAAGTGAAACTAGTAAAACCACAGTGTAGAAATGCTCCGTTACAAGAAAAGTCCTCAAATCATTTTACTGTTGCTATTTAAATAAAAGTATGTAAGTATTCGCATCACAATATACCTGAAGTACCAAAAATATAAATGCTCATACCTTAATCTCTACAAGTACATCAAAATGAATAAATTAATTGTTGTTAAATATTTGTTATATTTTTGTTTAATCTGAATCTGTAACAATTAACCATAGCTGTCAAATAAAAAAAGTGGAGGAGAAAATGTAGAGGAGCAGTGTAAAGTGTTATGTAACATGAAACAGAAATGAGGATGTCACGATCCGATCTCAAAAGCCCCGTTTCCACCGAGCAGTACAACACAGTTCAGTTCAGTTCAGTACGCTTTTTTCCATTTCTTCTGTGAAAAGTTGTGGATGGTACCAATGTACCGTCCCCATTTTTGGTCCCCCCTCTGTTGGGGTACCTAGCACACAGATCTGGTACTACAAGGTGGAGCTGTGAACACTGCAGTCTGCTGATTGGTCAACAGAGGACAGTCACTCTGCTCAGGGCTGAGCTGTGGCTGGCTCATGTAACCACTGTTCATACTGTGGAGAGTTTAACATACTGTATATTATTTAACTGCTACTGAAAATGAAATGATACTTTGCTGTGTTTTGTTCTGAAAATGTTGGCATTCAACCTCGTTCTGTGGACGATAAACGAGGTGCTGACTAATAAAAGGAGGAAGTACAGTGATTCCTGGGCGGAGCAGTGAGTGACAACAACCCCGCCAACATTTAAGAGTACTGTTCGCAGTGAAACACTAGTGTTTAGGGTTACTACTTTTTTTTTTTTAATTAATATACTTAATTAATCCCCCTGACGGGAAATTCAATTTTTTCACTCTTTTTGTCATTAACACACAGACACACACATGCACAAACAGGACCTATACATGCACAAAGTGGAGAGATGTCAGAGTGAGGGGGCTGCCTTGGTGAGGTGCCCCGAGCAGTTGGGGGGTTTGGTGCCTTGCTCAAGGGCACCTCGGCAGTGCCCAGGAGGTGAACTGGCACCTCTCCAGCCACCAGTCCACGCTCCATATTTGGTCCGGACGGGAACTCGAACAGGCACTCACCCAAGTCCCTATGGACTGAACTGCTGCTGCTAAAGGAATCATAACAAAAGTGTTTGGTGGAAACCAGGCTAAAAATCGGTAGCAGGGCCGATCAATGCATTTTCTAACTCGTCGGGATCAGCTATATTGAGCGCAATCCAATCCTTTGTTTTATCTCAGTGGTCACACAGGTGTTTTTTCTTGCGAGGCTGTCATGCACAGCAATGTGAGTGCAGCCCTTACCCTCCTCAACTCTCACTCTGCACCCTGCCCACTGCAAAACACCACACACCACAAATGACAGCAAACCACGGTATGAGACTGTTTATTTACACTATTTACCTGAGTACTTGTTTGATTTCAGCTCAGTGCAAGTCTCTTGCATTTTGCTGTCATCTCTGTTGCATGGTGTATCACTTCGGGTCGAGAAGAGATATACAGTGGTGACCACAGTGACTATGCCAGTGCACCAAAAGCCCTGTGAGCCACACAAAAGATGTGCAGGCGACAAAAATAAACACTCAACGGAATACAGTTCATTAAGGTAACTCAGGCAAAAGCTGCACCGAAGCAGCAACCACCGAAGAATACTCTCTTGGAGGGACAGACAAACTGCCTCCTGATAGCTAGAAGAAAAAAAAAACATGAAGGAACAGCTTGGACACAGGCATTTTTTCTTAATGCACTGCAGAGCTATTCCAATGTCATATATATGGAGTTTGCACTGTGCAGCTGTATTATCCAGGAAAACAGAAGTATCGGATTGAGACTCAGTATAGGCTTGTTACTCAATATTAAATTACTCAGATCGGGATCAGGGACAGGAAAAAAAAAACTTGATTGGGACACCCCTACCTAGAAATCCTCAAGTAGAGTACAAGTACCTTAGGATTACAGTATTACAGCATTACGGCAGTCTGTTTTACAGGTTACAAAAGCATGTGTAAGTCTGTCCAGGTCTGGTTTTGATCAGAACCTCGTATTCATGGAATAAATTAAGTCAGCACAAGCTAATCTTGTCACACTGTTGTGCAAATACTCATTAAATGACATACTGAAACAGGAGACTGCAGTCACTGGCCACAGGTTGCTGCATCTTTGCTGCATTGCTGCACTGAAGCCACTGAAACACTTAATTGCTCATTTATAGATTTAAATTTATGCAACCTCTCGTTCAGTATTTGCACAACAATGCTCTCAGAGTATTGTTGTGCATCTATTGGCACAGTGTTTCCCTGCACTTATTGCAGTGTTTAAACAGTGACAAATACTGCAGTCAGAACCACTGTGTGTGTGTGTGTCTGTGTGTGCGTGTGTTTGCTGGGTCAACACTGCCCTTTAATTGCAATTATGATGACAATCTCTCATATCCCACTCTGTGTCCCTGGTCGTCTCACCTCTTCTCTCTAAATAGGCCTTGGAGGAGAACACAGTATATTACCTTTTCTTATAAAAGATAGCACTGCACCCGAGAACACACATCCAGACACACACACAAACTGGCAAAGACTCAAGCTCCACTCTTGTCTATTACAATCCTACATACACGCACGCACGCGCATAGGAAAAGACAAGAAAAGTGCTGATCCGAGGAAGCATAAACTTTGCCTGCGTCAGTGTATCAGCTTAGTGCTGTAAAGCGGAGATATATGGTGACACTAAAACTGAGTGTCTATTCTAAGCATGACTGTGCAAAAAATGTAGATGGAGGAATACCGCTAATGACAGGACCCAAGAGGTGTCAGAGACAAAAAGAAAGATTGACAACAGACAGAAAGGAGGGGAGGAAGAAAATGAAAGAAATGTACATGGGCAGGATGAAACGGCAGCGTTAAAACAGCGGTGTGATAAAAAGCTCAGAGATAATTGGTTTTAGTGGAAGAGAGGGAAATGAGAGAGAGATAGGAATGAAAAGGAGAGGTAATTGTTTATCTGCTGAGGGATCTGAGTTGGATATTATATTGCCCCCTCTTGAGTTGAGGATTCAAAGGTCTCTCTGCAATCCACAGTAGGTGACACTCCTACTGACTCCACCGCTGCATGAGCACTGCAGCACCTCTTAAAGCAATACAGTATTTCACTTTGGTCACACATCGTCTCCTCTCTTCGCAAACACACAGGAGCTCACGAGCAATTGACTTTTAGCTGCTCTGATTCACTGCCATCAGCCGTGCACAGGCTTTTGTTTTTGAGCTGTAATCAGAGGAAACAGTGCCGCGTGTTACTGTGCACAGATAAATGAAATATCCGGATGGTGCTGCAGTTTGTATTACTGTGGAAACACAACTTTAGCATTTTAAAATTACACAAAAGGAAGTGACTGTAGAGACAATTTTCAGCAGACATTTCTTTTTCCTCTGTCGCACACACACATTTAAACACACAGAAACACACTAACGTCCCTATGCTTTCATGGCCATTGTCACGGTGACAGCAGGTCCACGGCTCCCCCTAGTGATGCAACCACAAACCAGCACAACATAGGAAATGAATTACAGGACATCTCTCTGGCTCTCTCTTTTGATCTCTCTCTGCATCTCCCAAGACTCTCAATTTGTTTTTCCTCTCTGTAACTAACCCACTGCATCTCACTCCCCCGCCCACATGTGCCACGTAACTGTTAAACATGTTTTTAAAGTGTCTCCAGTTCCTCTCCAGGGGTTCCTCACACACCTACACCATTACCCCTCCTGTGCAACTGCACCATCATTACAAATTAACTGCTGCTCTTATCTTGAAAGATCTATAGTGGGTGAGCAGAAGAAAATTCAGCCTCACATGCCATCCTTGCTCCAAACACACCCAGTAGTGAGCCACTGTGGGGATTTCTAATAGACTTACATGAACATGTGCTCAGACCACACAGACTATCATTAAGAGTTCTGCTACTTCGGCTCTAGTCTGATTTGCCAAAGGCCACAGGGTCACCTTGGACATAAGTTAATAGATTTAAAGTAAAAAGGATGAGTGTGTTCAAGTTAAAGTTGGCACGGCTCCTTCCCCTTTACATGAGGCAGTGTGGGAGGGTAAGATGAAGCTCCACTGGGGCGTTATCCTCAGGCGACCTCAGCGAGACCCAAGGAGAGCGCTGCCTCTTAAATAACCGCTTATCAGCGCTCATCAATTATGGACAAATACCAAGAGAGGGGGTGAGCGAGGCAGCGATACTTAAAGACCAGAGCGGAGAAAGACACAGATCATTTATGTCTTAAATAGAATATGTGTTGTCCTTATTTTAAAAGCCTGTGCCCAGTAAATGAAAAGTTGTGTTCATTTCCAAAGCTAACACAGTTTCAGAGAGTGTCAGCCAAGCCTGGTAATCCACAGTGACTGTCTGGCCCACTCCTAAATCAGCACGTCAATGAGATAAACTGAGGCCCTATCGATTCTCACAGTCGTCTAGTGCTGACACTAGTGAAACACCAGAATTCTGTGAGTGTGTGTGTGTGTGTGTGTGTGTGTGTGTGTGTGTGTGTGTGTGTGTGTGTGTGTGTGTGCGCAAACACTCTGAGCGTGGAGTGCAAGAGTCCTGTTGATTTTCCAAGCTGCTGAGTTGATTAATTAATGAGAGTCATGTTAAGAACATGCATTAGCTCACTCGATAGCTGACTAATGATATGGTAATGTGTGTGTGTGTGTGTGTGTGTGTGTGTGTGTGTGTGTGTGTGTGTGTGTGAGTGCTGGGGGACGGCCCTATGTCACATTTAGGAGACAGTTTCAGACTCGTTAAGGCCAGGACGGAAACAGCATTGACTAAAGTGGTGTCCCAAATTTAGGGTTAGGCATATTGGCTCGGGGTCAGAAAAGGCTGAGCCTCTGGGGAGTTAACAAGTCAATGGGATGTCCCTAAAGTGACTGAAGTGACAAATGTAAGTGAGAGAGAGCAGGCAGTGCACAAAACAATCAACAAGTAAGATTGATAAAACACTAATTAACTAAGCATTTCTGTCTAAGCGGTCCATCCTTCTCCTCCTGCTCTAATGACCTTACAGATCTATACTGGTGTGATTGGTATTTAACTCAGAATATCAGGAATGTACACTGGACTAAACTATATTTTAGTCTTTGAGTTTTAGACTTTTCAATATATTAAATTATCATTTATTTACAAATTTAAATCACAGCTAAAAAGTAAAATTAAGTCTTTTGATCATAATCTAAACCTTTAAAAATGTTGTCACAGCCGTGATGATTTATTATATATTTGACATATTTGAGTAATAATTATTGGATTGCAAAGCATTAACAATGTACTTTAAAGCACCTAAAACTTCTTCCTTAGGCTTCCCGACCAGACTTTCTTCTTGAGCTGTTAATCTTACATTTACAGACGTAATGTTTTATGGGGGGCAGGTAGGGAGGCATGATACTGGATTTTCTGATATGCCATTATATAACAACTCATTTGGCCTATAACTAATACTGATATTATAGGTCATTATAAAGCCAATATTGGCCGATACCAATAGTGTGCCAATATTATCATGCATCCCTAAGTGGAGGTTATGTTTTTGTGTTTTTATTTCTTCTTATGTGTTTTGACTGTTCTGTTGTGATTGGTTGTTTCACTGCCATGAGCACACTGCGGCAAAGTCCCCACAACTAAGTTGTACGGTCAAGTGATAGAAGAACACATGTGATATGTTAACTCAGTTGCCAGTTTATTAGGTACACCTAGCTAAAACTAATGCGGTCTAATACAACAGCCCTGCAATAAATCCAACCTTTATGCAAGTGATAATGTTGATTTCTTGTTAAAACTGTTTTAGTTAGGTGTTGAATGAACTTGAGTGTTGCAAAACAGGTGTTTCTATTATTTTGTCCATCTCATATTAATGAGGGCAGGCTACATAGTGTAAATACCTCTCTGTATAAAGGCACCTCAGTTTGGCAGTACCATGAAATCTGAGGTTCACAGTGACAATGACAAATTGACAATGTACACAGTAGCATTGGGGCAGCTAGTGTGTACTTTTTTTTTTTAGTTGCAACTTAAATGATAATATATTTTTTACTAGCGGTGAATAAAAAACAGATGTTTTTTTGACATCAAAAACAGCAACAACAAAAAAAATAAATCAGTGCATGTATCGAATACATGACTTACATCACTACACGTCATTACTCATTTTACAACACAACTTAAAATCCAAAGATAGATTAAATTTAGCCTGTAACCAACTACCAGACTTCCAGCACAAGCACTCACAAATTGCACACAGTGAAGAAGTGACTTCATTTCAATTTTTTTCATTTTCCGTAACGCTTATCCAGTTAAGGGCCGCGAGGGAGAGCACACCCTGGACAGCTCGCCAGACTATCACAGGGCTGACATATGGAAATAAACAACCATTCACACTCACATTCACACCTACGGACAATTTAGAGTCACCAACAACCCTAACCCACATGTCTTTGGATTGTAGGAGGAAGTCAGAGTACACAGGGACACAGGGACACAAGGAGAACATGCAAACTCCACAAGGTATGGTTCCTCCACCCCGGATTCAAACCAGGAACCCTCTTGCTGTGAAGCAACAATGCTAACAACACTGCACCATAGTGCAGCCTGAATAAGTGACTTGAATAACCAAAATGCAACCTAAGGACAATCTAAACTTACTGAAAGCCTTTTCAAAAGACTAGGCTCATATTGTCTCTGTGAGTGAACACATTATGTCAGGGAAACTCAACTTGCTTTGCCCCGAGGCCACTTTTGCAAAATGACAACAGGTCAGTGGCCAGTCAGCGGCTCTGCATACAGATGCAGCAGCGTTTCTAGGGTATGAGGACGTTTGAGGCATCACAGAGGCAAAAAGATGACAAGATGGAGCTGATAATGTTAATGTTAATGTCTGGATACTCAGGTGACTGATAAATTGTCCACATATGTATAAATCTTTGGTCATTTCAGTGTTTTCTCGCTCCAGTAGGTATTTATACATCAAGCTTGCACTTCCAACTTCCACCAAAACACCTGCTCACCATCACAGCACTGCACCATATCACAGCACTGGACCATATCACAGCACTGGACTGTCGGGACAGCAGCCAAAAACACTTTGCTTTTTTGGGGAAGGCACTTGCAGGTAAGCGGTTGTCAGGGTCATTGACATGCAGTGGTATGAACGTAGCTTTATAAAATCCCAATGTAAATTAATTTATTTTCACTGTGAATTAGAAAATGGTTTGGGGGGCACTCAGCACCCTGTCAGGGGCCAGATTTGGCCCACAGGCCTTAAACTAATCACGGCCATACAATTACACAACTTCAATATCAAACCATACCAGGTACAGTAGAGAAGCCTACGTTTTACAAAGTTAATAACCTCCATGACACCAGCAGGTTATTACACAGCAACAGAAATATGACATTTAACCAGCAGCAAAGCCACAGAGCAACCAGACAGTGCCAGAATACGGACAGTTCAAGACATAATAGTGAATTAACTGTTACTCACACTGTTGAAGAAGACGCCATTCTCCTTGGATTTAAGTGGTCTTTCCATGTCGTGTGTTTTTGGGATGAGAAACTCTCTTCAACGCAGCCAGAAGCAAACCTCACAAAACTCACATTAACTGATAACTGCTATACTGTAAAATTAGCTCACTCGGTTATTTAACTTAAATTAGTTAAAAACTTCTCATCATTTCAGTCTTGTCCATTCAGCCTGGCAGTGACGGGTTCATTTGATGTGTTTTCTTAACGCCAATCAGGTACGTTGCGTCACCTGTGCACACGTCTCGTGCCGTATGGCTGCAATACCATTTACCACCACACAGGCTCACTAACATGTGGCCGCCGTTACAATCCAGAGGGGCGCTGTTTCACCGATTTGTAGAAACTCAGTCCACCTATGGAGGCGATGCCGGATGTCACCACGCAATACAGGAAATTGATTCATCTTTTTAGTTGAAACAATCATAGCTAGTTAGGTGGAGAAAGTGAGGGAAAGCATGTCCTTAAAATCCTCTGTAGTTTGTTGCTTTAACAGTGTGTAACTTAATTAAACACACTGTAAAATCCCTGGTTAAGGGGATTTCCCATCTTTTAATTACAAAATGAAGCGCACTCTTTCTCTCTGTCCAGAGTAATTTATTGCATGACTGGTTCGAAGCCAAAGGTGTCACAGGAGGATCTTAGTCAGGCTAATACCTTGTGTGTAAAGCCCATAACGTTTTAATGCACCCGCACAGGGCTTTTAATAGCTTTAAAGCAGTCATAATAAAAAACGTCTCTAAACCTTTCAGTGCAAAGTCGATCTTGGCGGTTGATGCTAATGGGTGTGCAATAAAACAAACACACACACACACACACACACACACACACACATACACACACAGTCACACACTTGATTTGCCAATTGAAACTGCAGGGTAATGAATTTCCTGTCATTAAAAAAAATAGCTCCTTAGTAGTGCTATATATACAAGTGGATGCATGCCTCCACTAAAAACACCCACGTATACACACACACACACACACACACACACACACACACACTTCTGTGACCGTCTGATCAATTAAGTATTTATTGAGGATACCAGCTCCTATGTTAAATATTCACTTGTTTTCCAGGATTAATAAAGAATGAGCAATTGACGCATTTATCTGCTTGCGTATCTCTATGTCTGTGTCTGACTCTGTGTGTGTGTGTGTGTGTGTGTGTGTGTGTGTGTGTTTGCGCGCACACGTGGTCTTTGAATCACTGGTTGAGTGCACAGCTTCACTCACTGCTTCTCAAGTGTCGATTGGTTACAGCTCCATTAGGCTCTGATTAAGAACACAGACTGACACACACACACTATCGCCACACTATAAAGTGAGACGAATTAGTCCCCATTTTCTTGCACTTGAGCGTAAACACCACTTGCGTCTTTTGATTTCTTCTTTTCATTTTAAAACAGTCCTCTTTTATTTCCATTTGAGTTGCGTTCGCCTCACTTCACCCCTCCATCTCCAATTCTTCACCCTTGTTTCTGTCTGTTCGGCGCTATAATAAATAGAGTTGCGTGCCTGCAAAGCTTCTCCTTACATAGGCAGATGCCAGAGTCTAAACACTCTTAGTGGACTCAAGGCTCCGGTCCAGAGAGGACAGCCTGGCTGTAGTCAGTAAACATGCACTGTTGCTTTCTCTTATTTGGGGTTCAAATAGCAGCACTGTTATATTTGTTCTGCTTTTCTGTTGCTGCCTTAAAGTAATCTGGAGCTCAGAAACAATCCCACAGAGCAAAGCTTCCCCTCAACCAAAATAAATCTAATCAAATGGTGAGTCCATAACTAACTCCTGAACAATGTGGGTAGTGGTATCTTCATGTTCATTTGTGTTCATTTGAATTATAATTTTAATGTAAATTAAGATTTACCACTAGAGCAAACAATAATCATATGCATCTTTGCAAAAAGGCTCCAAAGTGTGTCAGAGCACATTTGGTGGTACTCTATAGCCTGTATATACAGCACATTCTTACTCCGAACTCGTCACAAATTGACATTTGGTCATGGACTTTCCACGTCCAGATACAACAAGGACAGTACCCTGGGTGTGTTGGTTGTTGACATTCTGGGACACTGTGTCAAGTTCTACCTGTTACATGCATTGTCTTTCTTCAAAATCCACTTCCTTTTTCACAGGAAGTTTACTGTTTACATGCAGTCTCTTTTAAAATAAATGCACTACATCGGTACAACACTGTGACGTTTTTTTTCCTTCAACAACAAACGCACATAGTTAGGTTTAGGAAAAAAGAACAGGGTTTGGCTTTATAATCTCATGGGACGCAAGCACCGCTTTCCCAGACAGTGGTTTGTTGGACCCATCCACCACCCCTCCTGCCTACCCCACTCAGACTTTCACCGCCTATATTTTCACTCTAGTTTCCCTCTGACGTTGCCTGGCGCAGTTAAACTATAACAGCCACCGCCACAAGTCACTGCCCATCCACTGGAATAAGCATAATTATATCTTTCACTGCAGTTTTTGATACAAATGCTGATACAAATGCTTCTAATACTTACTAAAAAGAAAAGAAAGAAAAGTGGCACTGTGCAATAAGACCCCTGGTGATTAGATAGGGAGATGCAAAATAAGTTGCTGATTCTGTTCTGTTCTGTATGACATCTATTGCACGTCTGTCCATCCTGGAAGAGGGATCCCTCCTCAGTTGCTCTTCCTGAGGTTTCTACCATTTTTTTTCCCTGGTAAAGGGGTTTTTTTGGGGGAGTTTTTCCTTATCCGCTGTGAGGGTCTAAAGGACAGAGGGATGTCGTATGCTGTAAAGTCCTGTGAGGCAAATTGTATTTGTGATATTGGGCTTTATAAATAAAATTGATTGATTGATTGATTATGCTGCAAATAATCTCATAATGTATCTCTGTATTGGGAAAAACTGTAAAACTACAGGATTATTTTATGTGTAAAGTTTCACTCATTTCACCCATTATTGAGATTTTACATCACATTTTTCTTTTAACCTAGTTGTGTTTGTCAAAAAGGTGGTTAAAGGACAAATACAATGAATGATGTTAAAACAGAAAGATATGGAGATAGTAAAGAACACAGACACAGAGAAAAAAGTGAGTGACAGAGGAGGAGTAGACGAACAACTGTGGGGACGCTCTAACTCTGTCACCTTCACACCACGGTCTGTCAGCAGATAGAGCTCGTTTAATCAGATGGACTGACAAACATCCAGACTGTCTGCACACACACACACACACACACACACACACACAATAATACACTCATGAACACGACATATGCTTCATAATGTGACCTTCTGCCCCCTGGAGGTCTAAATGCCCCCTCACTGTCACTCCTTTACCCAGCATTCCCTGCTCAGTGTCCAATAACATCATGGGCTTGTGATTAATCCGTTTCTCCACTGAGCTGATTGAATTGATGACTGATTTAATTTGGTCTGTGTGATCAAAAATCAGCGGAGTGCATTTTCCATTTAGGTTAAAAGGGGATGTACTAGACTTATTCTTCAACAAAGGTTGACTGAATCCAGTAGTTATTTTTCAGCTTAATATTCATTTAGTTACATGAATGAAAACATGGAAACTGCCTTCCTGTCCAGAAACAGCTATACCTATAACATCATTATTTTATGACAGCATGTTTTGAGCAGTACTGCAGAGACTGTGAAGCAACCAGCGTTTTACAAATGCAAAAAGAGCAGTGAAGAAAAACTGTGAAAGTAAACAATGTAGCGTGCCCTAATTAATTTCCTGCAAACTGTGCACAGTTGATTTCTGGCACGAACAAAGTGTCTCCACCAAAGCAGGACGATGACTTCCTCATACTGAGGTGATTCAAAATGGCAGACGGGGGAGGCTTGAATAAAACGCTGACCATCTTTGATACAATGTAAGAAGACTGGACCAAGAATGCAACAGAAGCAAAAACAGAATGATGCATGCGAGGGAAACACCACAGTGAACCTGTGACGGATTTTAACTTAGTGCGGTGACGCGTTCAGGACAGACATGTGCACAGGCTGGCTGTCAAAGTGAGTTCCTTTCTTTAACACAGTGGCTGATCTCTGCTTTTCCAACACGGTTCACTAACATTGTCACATAGCAACAATATCTGGCCCTGATTAGATAATTAGCGTTAACGTTTGCCACATTAGCCCCGTGGGAACGCTGAATGCATAAGTTGGGAATTGAACACAGTAAGTTGTCACCACGGTCAAGATGCACATTAACGATGAAGTGAACATGCACACGGGAAAAACCAAACACATGAAGACGCACACAGATGCTCCTTCACAACTGAAAACACACACCCACGCCCCAAACGCAGACACACACACACTCATGAATAATAAACTGCAGGGCATGTGAGGCAGCGCTGTGAAGCTGAGACTCAGGTCTGCCTGTAGTTTGTTTCTTCTTCCTCTTCCCATCTGTGCTCTTTGTATGTATTTTGAATGAATTAAGCATTTGCAAAAAAATAGAAATGTGCACATGCTCTTGCACGTCTGTTCAAAGGACTGAATTGTGTCAAAACAATAGGAAAAACTGAGGAGATTAATGTTGGTCTCCAAAAATTGGGTTTAAATTTGAATTAATTTTAGGGATTGTTGGTTGAGGTTAGATGTTTTTTTTTTATAAGCACTTATTTCTTTGTTTAAAAGGGGTCACAAGCCAAAAAGGGTTAGAAAACGCTTCCACAGACCATGTCATGACTCACACTCGCTACAGAGCCAGAAGCCTGTAACAGGAAAACTCGTCGGAAGGGCACTGAGGGCACCTCCTGATTTGCATCTCTTCCTCTGGGGTGTTCATATGTTAATAAAAACATTTCATGTTAATATCTTGTGGCTGACTGTGTTTGTTTGGGTGAAGTCATGGCTGGTTTTAGTTGTTTCATCGTCGGAGCTCGAAAAAAATGATTTACATTCCAGGAGTTCTTGGCGAGAGAAATAATATTCATTTCCTGAAATAGATTTTCTCTCCTGTTTCTGTGAGTGTGTCTGTGTGGATGGAGTGCCCATCACGGGCCTTGACTAATACACACTGACCTGAAAAAGGAAGTGGACAGCCAGCTGTTTTATTAGGTTACCATGGCAATGAACACAAACGTTCAACACACACACACACACACACACACAGGCCTGTGTTCATGCATATGCCAGGGTCCCAAGGCGAAACGCTAACAGCACATGGCCATATGAGCTCCCATAGCCAGGTTGACCCAACAGAGCTACAGACTACCATCACACTCCCCTTTCTCTCTCCCCATTGGTGGACACAGAGGGGTGATGGAAAAGTCACGCTCCATGCTGTCATTTCCTCTGCACCAACACAACAAGTTTAGGTGGTGTTATTATTACACTGATTGTAATGTAGTCAAATATGTTTGCAGAATATAGCCACAGAATCAGTGTTGAGAGAGCCGGGGGAATGAACGGGCTGTTCAAATGACTAAAATACAGTTCATGGAAATGTTAAGCCAGCAGTCTATCCAAATATAAAACACTCATGGACACCTCATTTCTAATCATCGCTTTGGAGCCTAGTTTGGATATTGTGTGATTGGCATTATTAACAGATGTATTTTGCTCATTTCATCAGTCTGGAGTTTTGATTTAGGATTTTTTTTGCCCTCATAAATGTTATTCTGATAGTGCTGTTTCCTGTTTTCTATCATACAGTGTCAGGTGTTCATAATAAACTTCCAAATAATGAGGAAAACGTATGTAAAGGTAATCCTGGTCAGCCTGTGATGGAGTGCATTATATGGTCATCTGCTCCAGGCACATGACTGCAAGTGTTTACATTACATACACTGCTACATGTAGCTACATGCTAACGTCAGATAAAGCTGTAATCTTGGTTGCTGATTTTGTTAATTTTTACCAGATGTCAGGTCAAATTCCGGCTGGAACATGTCCAGTTGTAAAGACTTGACGCTTGTCACAGTAGAGAGTGATGCTATACTGCGTCACAGTCATTACCCCAGCTGCAATGACGATGCAGAGACGCCGAGTTAATAGAAGACCCCCAAAAGTTGACCTATCAGAGCAGACAAGCCTTCTTTGGGAAAGGGACTTATCAGACTTAAAAAAGGAGTATTTGAGACAGAGGGTGAGAATATATGTGAAAGACTACACACATTATAAAGAATGAAGAATGTTTTTGAATGATAAAGTAGGTAAACATGTACTTTGAGAGCCCGGTCTCACTCCAAAGTCGTCGAAATCCAGCACTTGGGCAGTGCTTTGTGGCGTCAGAAACCAACGATAAAAGGCGTCCTAATACTCAGCAGGTTGTTGTGGTTTAATGGCGCCAGGCGGCATCAGGGTGAAACACAAAGACGAAAGTTAAGACGGCGAAAGATGGGTCTAACAAACATGGACTTTCACCCAAATGAGGGGTGTTTGTGTCCCGAAAGATTCTAAATCCAAACCCTGTTCGTGCTTTTGTTCCCTAAACCCAACCATGTGTGTTTATTGTTGTTGTTGTTGTTATTTTGAAAGAGACTGTATGTAAATGTTAAATTCCTGTGAAAATGGAAGTGTATTTTGAAAGAAGACAATGCATGTAACCGGCAGAAATTGACACTGTGTCCCAGAACATCAACAACCAACACACCCAGGGTACCTTGTACATTTTATGTGGACGTGAAAACTTCATGACCAAACGTCAATTTTTGGCGAGGTCACAGTGAGAATGTTTTGACTTTGAACATAACAGATCCTCTTTAAGCATCTCACAATGCTTAGGGGACAGCAGTAAATGTGCGGGTGTGAAAGGAGGGGTCTCTCTAAAACAGCAGTTCATGTTCAGCCAACGTTCATGAATAAACAAAGGTCAAAGATTAATCGCAAGCTACAACCAACAATAGAAACTCAGAGAATGAAAAGCTTCATTCAGGTTCATTCTTCTCTTCTGGGAACAACAACACAATGAAAGCAGAGCAGCTACATGCTGTTTTCTAGCCCAGGGCTGAGCAGTGATCCACAATGTTCCAATCACACTCACTCAAACAACTCACTCATCAACACGATGCTTTGTCACAGATAACAAACCAGAGGACAAAAACAGTGGCAGTGGGTCTCAACCAGTGGCTGACTAACACTGTCATGAAGAGGATTATCTTCACAACAAAAACATTTAACATGAGTCATTTGGAGGATGATTTAATGCATATCTTTTATTCAGTGCTGTACTTACATACACTCTTATTATGCATGACCCTGGTGCAACCGTTTCTAGTAATGACACATTACTTAAGTCGAAACACGTGTCCAGTTTAAATGCTTTGCGCAAAATGAGCTACTCCTCACATATAGCTTAAGCTTCTGTGTATCTATAACACAAGTCTGAGTAAATGCAAAGGAATAAACTGTCCAAGATGAAGCAGGCTAGTAAAGAACATTAAACTGTGTGCTCAAGTTGAAGATTTAGGCTTCGTGCCACATGATTATTTGTGTGTGTGTGTGTTTGTTTACTGCATCAAATATGGTTCAATGTAGCATGTGACACATTTGAAAATGAGAGCAGACGCTGAAAATCTCATCCTTCCTGTGTTGCTATCAATACACATACAACACACTGACACAGGGTAAGTGTGTGCCTTCAGAGGCGTGATCAGTCAGCTGGTGGGTTTCACGCTGAGATCAATAAACCCCATGAGGCAGTGGACATGACATAACAGGGGTGACCTTAAAACTGTTGCAAGCAAAGATGCAACGTGTGGACGCGATGGGTTTTTAAGGGTCTTTCCACACCTCAGATCTGCGTTGTATCTTATTATTCCTGCTACTTTTGTGCAAACTTTCCTGTAACATCCACTAAACCAACATGACAACATACGAACAAAGCATTTTAAAACAAACACTGGCCGAATAACAAGCCCCACAAGCAGCCAACATCCAAATACCTAGAGCGACAGGAAGCTGATCCTGGTGCCAAGGAAAGCACATGATGGAATAACATCAACAAGGCAGAGGAATCTAAACTTAACGCAAAAAATGTAAACAACTCAGTGAGTCTCAAGTCAGCAGTGCGCAGGGACAACATGCACCCGCCTCAGCTGTGATGCTGTTTGGGGTTGCCATGGCAACACATTACCCTATAGGCACGAGCCTCTGACTTTAAAAATCTCTGCTAAACTCCGGTGAACATTCCCACACATGCGTGAGCGAGGTTACCTGTAGACCATGCCTGTCTGGTTCTTGACCGTGTCGTGCAGCGACAGCGAGTGGAAGTTGAGAAACTCCTCCAGCTGTTTGAGCCGAGCCACACTGTTGGATTTGTTTGGCGTCCACAGCATCACAGGAGCGTAGGGTCGCGGCGCCGTCCCCGTGGACATCTGCCTGGAGAGCCTCCCCTGACCCGGGCCTTGGGCCTGGCCTCCGCCTTGACCTCCTCCCTGACCTCTGGACCCCTTCTGCTTCGGGTTGGGGATGTCCGGGCATGTTGCTTTGTACAGGTACATCTTCCCGCTTTCTCCTTCACTTTATCCTCTCTTTCAGTCTCTCCCGTCGTCTGTGAGTCTGTCCCACAAACATGTACGCTCAGAGTAATCCAGGTAGGCCGCCTCGCCCACACAGCGCTACATGGAGCAGAGGACTCTACTGTGTGTGTGTGTGTGTGTGTGTGTGTGAGCGTGTGATTAAAGCTCAAAGGAAAGTGAAGAATTCCTCTGGATGCAGCTCCACATGAAGAATATTCCTCTTATTAAAAAAAAGAAATGCAGGAAAATCCAACTTGGAAAAAGCATGATTCAAAAAGAGAAGACCAGCAGAATTAAACTTGAGTCCGATCTGTCCGTGCAGGCTTCACGTCCACACAGGAAAAGCAGGCTTTTTCTTTACATGTGCTCCTCCATGGGCTGTGCCACATATGTTCTCTGTGC